>JAPMOQ010010464.1:233110-315930 GCA_026543055.1 Argiope trifasciata | reverse complement strand
ATATATATATATGTTAAAAATGTCATTTTTGCTTTTCTGCAAGTTTGTTCTTAAGCAGCATTCATACGAGGTCAGCTATTGCACGCAGTGGAAGGCCACGCCTACTTCAGGAACTCTTCGAAACCCGAACGGTGCATTTTCAAACAGTTGAAACATCGGACAAAATATTTACCATTTCCGATCTAACGATCTTCCTTAAGTAGACACAACCTTCTACTGAGTGCAATAGTCGGTATCGATGTAGTCTGCTACTACTTTGTGATCGTGAGTAATTTATTTCCAAGTTGTAGTTTAGTACTTGAAATAATCGTAATTAGTAGATAAAGAAGACAGAGATTTTAAATGTGTGTTTTCCAATACTATGATTGCAATCTTTTTTACATCACCCGAAACCTTATAAGCATCTGTTACATCAAATTATTCAGATTGAATTCTTATTCAACTTCTGTAGAATTAAAATGTGAAGCAGTCAGACCTCCATATAATTTATAGCTATACCCTGATTACGATTAAAAGTTGTGCTCTTTTTCAAAATAGTTTTTTTTTCTTAAACAAGAATACAATTTATTTAAATTGTATTTTAAATTTAATATTCAAGTTTTACTTCTTTCAAGAGTGTCGTATAAAATTTTGCTCAAAACTCCGTTTCAGAATTGTTATTTTTTAACTTTCAATGTTCTGTGATTTTTTTGGAAAAAGTTGCGATACATTTCAGTTATAATCACAGAGGAAAGAAATTAAACGGTTGCGCCAGCTAAAATGTCCATTAAAAATGTTTTTTGCTTTCATTTAACTGAAGTTAATTGAAAGTAAATTAACTTCAGAAGTTCTCGATATCTAAACAAATTAGGCAATTGAAATCCGTAAAGATCAATCCATAATTTTCTCATAACTTTATTAAATCAAGTAAACATCTCTTATAAAACCTTAGTAAACACAATTAACTGTATGTTAACATTTTACAAGCATAAATCATTTGCCAAATAGATACCCGATCAGATTAAATTTGGGGTTTCCGCCACACTCGTTCTTTGATACCTTAATCTCTTATCACATAGTAAAATATCGTCAGCAGTTTTACGTTTCTACCCTCAAGAACCAGTTAAGTAAGCTTTTCGTAATCGACAACTTTTTCTATCCAATTTGAAAATGCTTACGTTAGTGATGAAAATATTGCCTGCATAAGAAATTCAACCAATCATGGGAAACTTTGAATAGACGTCATTTCGCTGTCGTTGCTGATGAGAAATGCCGATGATATTTCACCGTGAGATAAGACCTTTATATAGGGTTTTTTTTTTTGCCATTAGCATAAACAATGAAGAGTAGATATGCAAATTGCATACGCTTTCTTCATTGAGGAACAGATTATAGATTACTTTATAGAAGGAAAAAATGTAGCCCGTTTATCATCATTTGAATATAGAAATCACAGATTTGCTTACACCCTAGTGAGATGCATAAAAAGATATACTTATTAAGATGCAATAATATTAATTTGTTAAATGATTAAAGATAAAACATGAAGGGGTGCTAACCAATCATAAAGATAAAAAAAATATAATAAAAATTAGAAAAGTCGTCTAAAGTGTGCATGACTGAAAAATAAGACGTAGGTATAGAAAAAAGTACATGCGTTTTAAACAATTAAATTTGAAAAAAATTATAATTCTTTGGAAAATTTTGATTGAGACGATTAAGAAACTGAGAATATGGATTTTGATAATCTAAATTATAACATACTTACTTTATTCTGAGAATTCTGAAATGTAGAGACTGACAGAAAATCAAGTTTTCTAATAATGTAACTATATTTTCTTCGTGTAAAAGATAATATGAATAAATTAAAGGAAACAAAGCTAAAAATTGCATTAGTTTTAAACTAACATTCTTTGACAATTTATCATACAAGCAAAGACTTAGAACGGTTTTAAGATGCTTATGGCAAATATTTACTGAGCTACTCTGAAAGTCATTAATTTCGTGACTACAATTCATACGAGGACAATAGAATCACTTTTATATTATGATATTCTACAACTCTTTACATATTTTTACTTTTTGTAAGTCTTTTGCAACGCCCAGCTTTCAGTGTTACAAAAATGAAACTCCTTAAATTTGCATTTATAATAATTAACTTTTTAATAAAAGCACTGAATGATATTATTAATCTAGACTGTGACAAGTCCTCTCACATTAATTTTAAATTTAATTGAATTTAAAAAAGGATAAGGAATTTTTCTACTTTAATCAAATTATTGATATCTTTAAATCTTTCAAATATTTTATTCTACATAAGCTGAATTCAATTATATGTTTGTATATTAATACTTCTTTGGAGCCTAAGCAAGAAAATGGATCAAACAGTTTAGAGGGCTAATTCTAATGTTTCAGTATTTCCGTATCAAAACATTTTGTTTCTTATGGTCTAGAATTTTAAGCTCAACGTGACAAGGAATTAAGCAAAAGAAAATTATAATTCACTAATGCTAATCAAATTCGATTTAACGTTTACAATTATTTTTTTCATAATCTCAGTTTTGATATGGTTTCAAAATACTGGAAGTATAAAATTTCTATTTTACTTTTGATTGCTTGAATATCTTGAACTATTTGATGGGCTGCATTGAGCTGATAGAAAGATCTCGGTTTCACGGCCGAAGAGTTCTAGGTCTGAAACCCTGATTCCATCGAAAAACTGTCTTAAAAATATAGTGCATTTTAAATTCGAAAATTACCTTCAAATACCTTCACATTATAATGCCAAAATTTGATAAAGAGGTGTCAGCTCAAGTGTCGTTCTTCTCATCTGTTCATAGTTCAAATATTACGATGCGTTTTCAAAAAATAATATTGCCGTAAACGGGACGTTAATCTAAGAAAACTAACCAAAATTACTAGACATCAAGTTTTTGCTTTACACATTTACAACAAAAATTGATAGAATCTTATCATAAGATCGAAGAACAGTCATATTAAGAATTGAATATTAGGAAATGCCACTTGCCTTAACGTTTTAATATCAATAAATTTTGCATCTTTATTTCAATATAAATATTCATAATATTCTTTTTTCATGTGCTATGGAAGAAATATATTAATTGGAATTATTTTATCTTAAAAGGAACAAAAGTAAGATTATTGTTATCATTTCTTCATTTATTTACTCTTATATTTTTGGTAATGTAATACGTCAAGTGTAGTCGTTTTGTTGCCGATACCCTGTTCTAGGGGTAGCGTGTCTTCTACGTGATCTGGGCGTCCTGGGTTCAAGTCCCGATTCATACATGGTTGTTCGTCTGGGTTTTATCAGTGAGCTGTATGAATGCGCCCCTCCCTATAAAAAGGAGACGTGGAAGCAAATGTGTGTGTCATCTTCATATGAGCCAAAAGTCAGACTTCTGCCCTCTGGTTGCTCAGGGATCTTTACCCTCAAAAGTAACTGCTCCCCCATTCCGGGAGGACAAGACCTTTTAGCCTTAGATCATTAGCCTTTTTGTCAAATTGAAGTGGTTGAAGATTTCTTTCAGCATAAAATAGCTCCAACTTTTTTCAGTTGTAGTTAATGAATAATTTATTTCTTATTTTATTTTCCAACATATGTCAAATACACTAAATATAAATATGAAAAACAAATTATTAGATATATCAATAAAAATTCAATTAAGAATGAAATGCATTAAAAAATAAAATTTGACTTATAAACAATTAACTTCGGGAAATATATTACTTGACAATAATTATATTATTCCCAATTAGAGTTTTATAGTCAATTACATTGGGAAGTCACATGATGCAATTTCATAGTTTTATAGTATTTGATATACCATTTTGTAAAATATTTGGGGCATATATAACAAGGAATCGGTGCTTTTCTTCAATTTTTTAAAAATATACAATAAGATTAAGTGCTAGAAGAAAATCGCTACTGCATTAAAATGCAAAACTGTTTCGGGATTATAATTTGTAGCAACAAAGGCACCTAATTAAATATAAAAAATACTATTCTTGCTCTGTTGCTTCACTGTTACTTTGCCAATGACCGAAGGAGGAATGACGGAATGACGGTTGGAGCAAGTATCAATAAGCAAGTTACCAGGACCCTCATAATATATAATAGGTATAATAAGGTTTTTTCATGAAATTTTTCTGATAACCACATTAACTGTGTTAGTGTTTACAAGTAAGATGCAAAATGCAAATGCATATTTTAATAACATGCTATTGATTCCCAAAACCAACGAAGAAGTCATTTAATTCTTTGTTTTCGCCTAAATATTATTATAAAGTTTGGAATTCAAAGTTACATTTTAAGAGAATGGACATTAATTGAAAAATAGTAAATTAATGATTTCATAAAGCATTCTCTAATGGACACAAAAACTTCATGAAAATGGCTTTTATCTAACAAAATAAGAAAACGCAAGCAAAATTACAAAACAGAAGTCAAATCTTTTACTACAAATTTCTCAATACTTTGTTTTTCATAAAAATCCGTCACCTAACAAGATAACATGTTAAGCACGGTAGCTCAAAATTTTATAGTAATGTTTGCCTAAAATTTACAATAAATATATTTTTAATATGGGTCATAAAATTTGGCTAAAGCTCTTGAAGTTGATAAAAAAAACTTTTCATTTATAGGCCTTTATATCAAAATTCAGTGCATGAAAAAGTGCATATTTATTCCTAGTTTATCGTATAATATTTTTTTAAATTAGACATTGGGTCATTTCATAGATCATTATCATTTATAAAATTGAGAAAACAAAATTATGATTACATTATAAAAATTTTTTTTAACATTTAAAATCATTTTGATTAAATTTCACAAAAAATTACTAAAATTTCTCCTGTTTATCAAAAACTTATATTTATAAAAATAAACTTTTACCACATTTTCATGTTTATATTTAATAACTCCTCCAAAAATAATGCAAGATCATTATGGAATCTAATTTTTCAAAATTTTGCTCCAGACTAATTTTTGCATAATGTTAAACCAATTATTTTTCAAAATTGAGAATTTACGAAAACTTACCGAGAAATTACGAAATTTCTCTCCGAAGATTAGAATGCAATATTTCTAGTATGTGTAAACATGAATGAAAACTTTAATTACATTTTGAGAATCAAATCCTTCGTATTTCTGAAAAGGAAATAAGAAACAAGGCAAATTTATATAAATTTCCTGCCCAGAAGGCAAAATTAACTTTAGGGATTGTGCAATAATTGTTCTTTAATGATGTAAAAGATTTTACAAAGACTTTAAATAACAGCTTTATTAAAGCTATTTTACTTGGAGAATAGATTATTAGGAAAGTAACGTTTAACCCTAAAGAGCGGAAAAATATATCCACTATCTATTCTCTTCAAATCTGAAGTTAAAATAAAAATAATACTGTTTTATGAGTTTTAGGGTTAATTGTGACATAATTGGTCATATAAAAACATTGTGAATTTTATTTTTTATTAATTTTATCTCATCAATTTTGATAAAATGCAACGATTTATATATAACATATTAAAGATCCTTATTGTTTAAATTTTTAAAAGAAAATATTCATATTTCTTCGTACATCACGCGCATAAAAATTCTTTGTTAGTCAGTTAATTAAAAGCATCCTTAAGTGTTTTTATATTTATACAGTGATCCCACATAAATCTAATATAATTTTTACTCCTGACACAATTCGAACCGTTTGTAATATAAATTAATAGCAGCGCTTTCCCATTATATTGCCATTGCTTAGCCTTTAAATCAAAAACTTTTTTTTTGCTGAGAATTTCAATTTCTCATTGTAGAGTAGTACTTTTGAAAAATATGCTTAGTTTTGTAGACATTCAATAGCTGAATTATAAAAACATTTTTTCTGCTCAAAAATTTACCGATAAGTAAGTAATTATCAGATTTAAGACAACTAATATACCAAACTAAGACTAGATATGATTTACTTAAAATTCGATGCACAATATTTGATTCCGAAATTTATTACGCTAAAAACTTGTTAACTTTATATTAGAAGATATTTTTTCTGTATGACATTCTCGATTATCAGCACTCGTTATTAAATACTAGTATCTTGACTAGAAAATGGCTTAGATTATTTCTGAGTGAGGCTTAAAATTAAATCTAGGATTCCAGACTTTTCTTATGAAGCTTTGTTTCATTTCAATGCAAATATTTCTTGCATAATTTTTGTCCAGTCATTTTTCTGTGGAAAGTATAAGCATTTTAATACTTCTCTTCTGATATTTGAAAAAACTAACCAATTATTTATTTGGATAGATTTTACGAATTCCCTTCAATAACTTAAATTATATTACTAACTTTTACTGAATGAATAAAGTATTAAATCAATCGTTTGTATAAACAATTACAAATAATGGTGAAACCGAGAGTTTACTTAACATCAAAACCGAAATGTATTTTAGCAGGAATATATCGAATTCAAGTATGAACATTTAAAACTGAAAAAAAAATTTCGGAAGTATCATTTCGTCTTGGGCATTGATTGCCTTCATTACACTACTGCGTGATACAAAACATCAAGTAATTTTTGGCTCAAATATTTATTATTCTATTATATTGACTCATCTATAAATATATTAATAAAAAGTAGTAAAATTATTTAAAGAATTTTTAGTTGTTAGGAACTGTTTTTGTTTAGCAACCAAAGAAGACTTTTTAACTAATTCTTGTTCTGAAAGCAAATATTTTATTTTCTTTTTATCAGTTAAAAGAATCATTTTATTTTCCAAAAAAGAATTTTTTCTATAATTGTAGTTAATCATTTGTTTAATTTTAAGGATAAAATGAAGTCTTTTCTATTTTCTATTCAAAATATATTTAATTTTTAATATTTTTCTCTAAGCAGAGTCTTTGTCCCTTTCATTTCTTTTTGTATTCTGAAGAAAGTTTAAGTCACATTTTACTGTCAATGAAATGAAAGTAAAATGTGCCATTGCTTTATTTTGTTGCTCTGAAAATCTTTTAAGTTTTAATTTATTTTGGTTTTAAAGAAACTTCAATTTACTTTGA
This sequence comes from Argiope trifasciata, assembly GCA_026543055.1. Classification (NCBI taxonomy): domain Eukaryota; kingdom Metazoa; phylum Arthropoda; class Arachnida; order Araneae; family Araneidae; genus Argiope; species Argiope trifasciata. Next base: position 308,888 of record JAPMOQ010010464.1, on the reverse strand, counting down.
AAGGAGCATGTTTATGTCTAGAATTTTTTTTAATTAAGTTTTAACCCTGCAAACGCCCAATTTCTTTCTCTCTTTCTCAGGAATTGCTTTGCTTTTTTTGGCTCTGAAAAAGAATTGTTTATTTGAGTGGTTATTTTTTTTGTTTCTAAAATCAGCTGTTTTTTATTTAGTTAGTTTTGCTACAATAGTAACTTTTATTGCAAATGAAATTTAGTTATTTCCCCCCTTAAGAGATATTTTCCGAATGTTGCTCTTCAGTTTTTCAAATTTTTCCAATTAAATTTAATTCAGATACACAAATTTTTGCCTTGATGAAATATTAGAGCTTCACATTGAAATTTATAAGAAAAACATTTATTTGTATTGTAATAAAATCATTCATCGTTTCAGGCGTTCGCTCCATTCAACAAAGTGGGCCGCAGTGGCCTGGTGGTAAGGTCTCTACTTCGGAACCGGAGGATATCAGGTTCGAGGCTCGATTCCACCAAAGAACCGTCGTATGAGAGTGGTGTCTTGCACTTTAAATCTGTCTGGTTAAATGTCCTCCCGCTGGTGTGGTGCGGTGTGGAGAGAGGGGTGTCAGTTCAGGTGTCGTCCTCGAAATCTGACCATGGTTCAAAATGATGAGGTCCATCCCAAAATAGCTCTCGTGTTGTTTTAAAACGGGACGTTGATATAACTAAACTAAATTAAACTAAACAAAAATCCAACAAAGTTGTCTGAGATTTCATGGAGCGATCTTTATCAATACAAAGAACTACATTGCAAGTTATGCATATAACTGTTGAGCGTCTTTGCAACCCCCTTTTTTTACCTTTTCAATTCAGTACTACTCACAAATGAAATTATGCTAACTCATTCCATATCCCCTAGGAACTTTAAAAAGAAATGTCGACAAAACAAGGGTCACAAAATTGACTATCGCCAACATTCATTACAAGTGAAGAATGGAGATTCCTGGCACTAAAGGGCATGGCACAATATGGATGGAATTCTATGGGGCAATTACGGTTCTGCTGAAAAGTGGGGAAACGAAATCAAACTTGTTGCTAGTAGAGCAGTTGTAGTTGTACCCTCCGCCGTCAACGAGAGTGGTTGTTCTTACTCTCCTCTCTTCAACGAGCGTACTTCGGTCTCGCATCCTTTTTCTTATTAGTGAGCTTCAGACAGCTAACTGTTCTCAGTTTTTTTTTCTTTTATACATCTTAACAGTGAATTCAGTGTTTTGCTCAGAATTTCAAGCCAGCTACAAGACCATTACAAGCCCCGTACTTCAGAGCTTTTGTATGCGGCAATAGCAGTCACATCTAGAAGACAAAAGGAATTTTCCCATTCCTACTGGTGTTCAAACATGTTAGGCTAAGACCTCTCCAGGCAAATGGGGTAAGTGTTCTCTAAATATCTTGAACTTTAAGTGCGTGTCATGCAGTATAGGTACATATATAGAATTAAATTATAAATCCTATAGTCGTTTTTGGAAATGTTTAAGATTGTTTAAAGTTTAATGTATTGCCCACCTACTTTCTGATTTTATTCTATATCTTAAATATACTTTCTTGTTTCCAACTTCCTTCAACTCCCATAAATTTTATGTTAATTAATCATATTGAAAAATATAAGAGAATTCAAGGGTCCAAATCAAAACACCCTCTATTCATTTCAGTTATGTCATTACTTATTTTCAAATAATTTTATTTATCATTGTCTCTCTTCAATACCAGTATATTTAGAATATCTCGATAAGCTGAATTTACGCCTTAATAAGCTCTTTGTTAAATATTTTATCAATATCACTCCTTCATCGCATTTATTAGTAAGAGATTGCAATCAAGTAAATTTGAAGTCGGTTCACTTATTTTATTAGGTGATTTTAATGAATTTTTGTTTTATGTTATAAGTAACCCTTATTAAAGCTTTTCCTCTTCCCCGATCGTAGAGAGGCACTTCCAAGATGGATATTAACATAGACTCGCAATAGAAACAATTATAACCAGCTCTTCTAAAGTGAACGTAGGGTCAACCAATTTCCACTCTTCACTGAAAGAGAAGAAAAGGGGGAAAAGAGGGCAGGGGAAGGAAAAAGGGGGATTGTGTCTTAAGGGCCATGCAGGTGTTATCTGGTTATTACTTGCAAAAGAGGGGTTCACTCTGTTTAAGCTAAATTGAGCAGGGAACGCTACCGCGCTGTTTACGGCTTTCTTTTTGTTTGTATGTTTTGTATTTTAGGAGGAGAGGGGCGATGATTCCTCCGTAACGTTACCGACGAGTGAAAGAAAATACTGGTCTTATAGCATTCCTTTTCTTCTATACCATCGCCTCTCAAACAAATCCATTTTTCTTTCTTTTTTTGTTATTATTTTTTTTCTTCTCTTCTATTTTAAATCCATCTCTGGTCAACGAAGTGCTATTCTGGCTCTGTTGCTTGCCAACGGTTTCTTATACCTTAAACGCTTTTATCTCACATGGAAGGAAAGATAATGGAGAAGGGGAAAGTTAACAGTAAAATATCCAATAAGGAGAAAATCAAAATCATTTAATATTTCTTGCATTTTTTTTTTTGCTGTCTTTCCAATTTTTTTTACATAATTATGGGCTTCAAGGCTACTGAACTCTTCCACCATATCAAAATTCTTAAAATGAATGAGGTAGGGGAGGATGGGGGAAACAAGAAATATTCCAAGAAGTAATAGGATTTGGTAGCCAAGTATCTGTCATTTTTTTTTCTTTCTTTAATATTCCATTCGTTTCCTGAAGGCGTTTACAAGCTCTTTTTTGCAGTAGTAAATTCTCCAAATGAAAAAAGGATAACCTAGAAAAGATATGTTTGCTCGTATCCATCGTGTAAGATGAAAAAAAAGGAAAGGGAAAAAAGGTAGAAAATATTCCGCACATTTGTAAATCATTGGTTACATAATAGTCACAGTAATGCTCATAGACCTCTATTGCATGGCACACACTTGGTCGGATAAAAGGGGAATAACTGCCCCTGTAGCCTCTCTGAATAGATTTTGCATCAATTACTTACTTAACTCTTTCTTTTTATTCTTTATACTTCAAAATACATATTTTTTCAAACAAAAAATGGAAGTTATAATAGATAAGTTACCTTCTATGACGTTAGTTCTGCCACCTGGAGCTGATATCGGTTTACTATCACTTAGAAGAACTAAATCATCCACTTCTATACCTTCAACATCAAAAGTTATAAAAGATACTCCAATTGGTAATACGAGCACACCAATAAAAGAACTTTGTAAGAGTCTCCGAGGTTTAATCAACAGCTGCCCATCAGATGGCATGCGGTCTCATTTACCAGTTTCTGTTAAAATTTAAGCTAACCAAATCTTAGACCTTCTGAAAGACAAAATATCAGTAGTCAATAAGAAGGGAAAAAGTATTGAAGTAGCCATCCAGGCAACATCTTCCCCAACACATATAAATGAAAAGGAGGGAGATAGAAAAGCTAAGGAAAAATTACCTCGGCATAAGCAGTCATCAACAAATGCTGTAAAGAAGCTGTCCTATGCAACGGTGACTAACCTAAAAAATCGGAAAAGGAAACCAACAATGCTTTTCTATCCAACAGAAGAAAATGTCAAAAATGTCGAATCAATTCTAAGAGAAGAATTGAAGGAGGAAGGGGCCAATTTCAAGATTAGGGCGGTGGGAAAACTACAAAATAAGGGGCTGGCTATCGTATGTGATAAGGAGCAGGAATTTGACGAAATGAAGAGGACAATCTAATCTAATGATGCTCTTAAAAAGAATTTATCTTTGAGATTGCCAGGGAAAAGACTCCCAAGTCTAATCATTTACGACCTACCTAAAGACACTTCAAATAAAGATGTCCAAACAGCATTGAAAGCCTACACAAATATGCAGGAAGACCACCGATTCAAAATGAAAGGTCACAGAGAAGGAACAAGCCATTGGATTCTAGAAACTCCCGGTGAGGCTCTTCACAAGTTTAAACAACTAAAAATATCCCTATAAGTTGTTCGATGTACCAGATGAAGGAATTCTTTCACATCAAAAGGTGCTCGACCAGTCAAGCCTATGACCTCACAGCCTTTGCAAAGGAGTGCAAATTCATTACGCCCTTTTGTGATTGCTGTGGTCATAGACACTACAGTAGAAGTTGCAGAAGTGAAGATTCCCACAGCTTAAACTGTTCCGAAAGCAACAGACTGAGAGGTACTAATTACAGCGTACGGCACAGAGCCATTGATAATCAATGCCCCTGCTACCAAAAAGAAGTAGCAGCTTATAAAAATTCAAGGGACTATTTTGAGTATGGACCTTATGTTGAAAATTCTTCTTCCCTCTAACATAGCGACATAAACGACTCCCGATTTACTTAATTCGCATAAAACCCTTTTCTTCGATCCGGCTCATTTTTTGCCGCTTCCTCAAAAAGTATCAAATTGTTTAAAACTTATTCAGATTAATCTCGCCAAATGTAAAGTAGCTACGACCTCGCTAGTACAAACAGCTCAAACGATCTCTTCTGACATCTTCCATGTACAAGAATCGTATGTCAAAAATGGGAAAATAGAAGGTCTTCCTCTCCACTGGACAAGCTGGTTATCAGGAAATAGAAAGTCAGGCATTATCCTCTTACCCTCCTGCAGTTCTCGAATATTCATTGCTTCCAACGAGAACACAATTACAGTCAAAATTCCCAAGAGAGATAAACCTTTAACTCTTATTTCGGTATATTCTTCTTTAGCAGCGAATATAGAAAAAAAGATCAAAGAGCTTGACGAAGCCCTCACCAAATTACTGAATGAAAACCTAATCATAGGTGCTGACATGAATGCCCACAGTATCCGATGGGGTTACCATGCAAATAACAATAGAGAATATCAATTGGAAAAATTTTTAGCTGAAAAAAACACCCATCTTCTAAACTCTTCAGACGCAGAACCCACTTTTCAGCGCCACAATGCTGAATTCTGGTCAGATCTAACTCTGGCTTCAAATTCTATCTTGGCTAACTTATGCGATTGGGAGGTTATTGAAAATAAACCTCTCAGTGATCATAAATATGTTAAAATTATCATCAATTCAGAAATTTCTAAGCTTTCTTATCTTACATTTAAAACAAAATTTGGTGGTCACAAGAAGTTCTGCTATCATTTCGGAAGAAAGCTTTTTATATAATGGAAATCATTCATGAATCTTCAACAACTGAATGCCAGGAAGCTGCTACAGAAAAACTTCATTTGGAAATGTTAGACTCTTGTCTGTATTCATACAACATAGAGAATATTTTGTGGTGGAATCAAAATCTGAAAATAAAGAAAAAGTGACTAAATGCCCTGAAGAAGAGAGCAGGAGATATGACAGAATATTACCAGAAAATTTATTCAAAGAAAAGAGAAATCTACAAAAAAAAAAATACCTTAGGCAAAGAGAAGCGCTTGGAGAAAATTTCGCTCGATTGCAAGCTCCCCTTAAGGAGCTCCTTTTAATTCAACAAAGATTGCCCAACCACCCTCAGTAATTTTCAACTTATTGAAAAACCCGTTTACAGGAAATGCTAAGGACTTTGCAAGTAAAATCCTACAACAGCTTTATCCCGAGATGATAGAAGAAACAAATTTCTATTCCATACCTTCTGATTTTGAAGAAGCCTTTAATAACAGAAATTGGAAATATTATACAAAAACTTCCTAAGAACAAGGCCCCTGGCTATGATGCCATTGATTCCATAGTTATCTCAATCATCCACAGCAACTTTCCAGAATTATTAACCTCGTATATGACAAATGCCTCGAGCTAAAAAAATTCCCTATTTCCTTTAAAACTGGATTAATTGTTCCCTTTTACAAAAAAGGAAAAGAAAAAAAAAAGATTGAAGTCCTATAGACCCATTTCTCTCCTTTCAGCTTCAGGAAAACTATTAGAAAAACTACTACTTCAAAGAGTTAACTTTACTCTTAATATGCAGCAAGTGTTGCACCCTCACCGGTTTGGCTTTTCAGCTGGCAAATCAATAAATCATGCTCTTCGAAAATTACTTGACGTCATTGAAGAGGCCAGGGAAAGAGAACATTACGTCATAGTTATCTAATTAGACATCAAAGGTGCTTTTGACAACTTAAAATATAACATTATAAGAAAAAGATTCAGTAAACTACATACTCGAACTAATACATAAGAAACCTCAATAGACATCCTTTCCAACCACGAAGTGGCAATTCAAGCGAGTGACAGACCAGCGGTATGGAAGCAAACACAAAGCTGCCCCCAAGGATCTTGTACATCTCCTCTGTTTTGGTTGCAGATGAAATTTTAAAAACAGATTGGCCAAGAGAAATTCATTTACAAGCATATGCAGACGATTTCGCATTTGTCATCAGCGGGAGAATTCGGCATGAACTGGGTATGCAAACTTAGCACTCAAAACTTTTTAAAATATGGACCGATAAAAATCAATTCGAAATTTCAATAGAAAATTAAAATATTTTCTTATAGGGAACGTTAAATGAAAAACGTCGTTGATTATTAGATGATAATATCTCCATATCAATTTAATTTAATTGACATGATATGGTATAAACAAAATAGAAAATAAGTAAAAGAGTGGATAATCTATAGCGAGTTTTACTTTCTGGAAACAATTTAACCTTCAATTACTCTTTTTTCACAAAGAGTTAAGACTTTAAAGACTTTATCAACATTTTAAATATTATATGATGATAATTGATTTATTTTAACACTCTACCTGTAGTTAAAATATGAATTAATTCAAAAATTTGTGGAGAGACAAATCAAAGCATACGTTGAAGAATTCTGCAAAAAATATATTAAACCAATTTCACTGGAAAACGCGTTACATCGAAGTGCAAACAAGCTAAAATTTCCATTATTCATCTACTTGCTACATACTGTTTGAATACGGTAAGCTTATTGTTAAATATATACTGTCATTAAAATATAATTTGCAGGCAATGAATATATGCTCAATAGCTGATCGCCAGTGATTTTGTTGTGCATGCAACATTATCTCGATAAGACAAATTCTTTTATAATACCTTAACTCTCAATCTTATTATGTGAGATCGAGAGAGCTATCAAGGAGTGGGAAATTAATAATGAAATTCCTTACAATTGGTAAAAATGTCACAAGAATTTCTGAATTCAGAGTTCATGAACCACCATGCATAAAATTGTTAGGTGCATAGCATTATTGCTGCTGAAATTAAAAAGAGAACCTACATGGAAGAATAATTTTAGATGATTAAAGTGAAATCGTTGGAAGTTGGACTGATCAATTACAGCAACTCTAAGTGTTCACCTTTCTGTTCGGATAAAAATTAACTTCGTTTCTCCAGAGGATGTTCTTCGTGTAGGAGACTAACTCTACCATCCGAGAGAGAAGAGTCAATGCGAAAAGTAAGCACATAGAAAGAAGTTACTCAGATAAATAGTGTACTATTTTTCACAATAATTTCAGCATACAGTGATTCAAAAAGTAAATTAATCCATAATACTTTATTGCAATACAGAAATTAAATACATAAAATTATACATGAAATTGAAAGTAGTAAAGTTTGAATTATTATGAGTTTTTCATTTTGATAAAAGTAAGTCATAGAATAATTCAAATAAAACTTGTATAATAACCGAATTATGATTACAATTATTGTAAAAGAAAGTATTGGAAATGAAGACGAAAAAGAAAGAGGCTTGTTGTTGATAACCGATATCTCATTGGGTCATCCTTACACTTTAGGATTACTCACGATCGATTTTTCATACATTTGATCAATTTTGGGCACTTTTATCTATTGATTTTGTTCCATTCTTTTATCAGATGTTTCCTTAATTCTTGCTTGTTAAAAATATATTGTTCCTGTTTTGTTGCAAATAAATTCTCACATATTCAACGTGTTTAAAGTTTGAACGCCGAAAAATATCATAATTAATCAAGACTCCGTAACTTGAAAATATTAGCAATGTGTTTTGGATCGTTATGCTAGTAAAATTTAATTTAGTGATTCCCAAGTTACTAGCAATTTGTTATAAATTTCTTTTGATAATGTCAAGAAAGAAGTATTGTTTCATTGTACCATCCATAAAGTTCCCATTCCAACTGATAAACTGGTAGAAAGGAAAGTCCACATACACATAGAAACCTAAATACATTTAGACACATTTAATTACTTATTAAATAATCACATTTAATATCTTATCCAGCATGTCTAAATGATTTTCAACGGTTACAAAAACAAGTTTTACATGTTCTTCTTCAGTCTTGTAAGTTTTAGAACAATCATCCCCACTTACAAACATTATTAGATTTTTTTGCTTTAAATTTCTGTTCCACAATTCATACTTTCTACAAAAAGTATTAGCACTCGTATCCAACGTATGTGTATTTGCTCCTTTGAGTAGCAGATTCAAGTTATTTAATATCCCGAATATGACGATCAAGTAGCTCAATTTAACCACAAATAAACCATCGCATGAATTCTCGACCTTCATCTGTTTCTTTCTCTAGGGAAAATGGTGATTTCTTATCGTAATTCACAAACACGTTGCAAAAATGTCTCAAGTGATAATCATCTTACATTTAATAAAATTTTAAAGCTGAATGTACCGAACACAAGTCTTTACAAAGTGGGGAAAAGATTCTCGGTTTAAGAGGTCTCATTTTTATATAATTTACTGTGGTTTGAAAATTTAATTTTTTCAAACCTTCGTTCACACAATAATCAGACCAGGACACATTTCTTTCAAAGCCAAAGCCTCTCTGTGATCATGCAATGTGTACAGAAGCACTATAACGATTTTTATTTTACAAGGACTTGCATGACTTGGAATCTTCTGGACATTAAATGAGCACTTTCGGTGAATATTTCGACGGAATGTTCACATGTTTTCTTCGTTCATAAAATTATTTAGAATAATAAATAATGCGAGCTCTCTTGTTTTAAGTTCTATTGGTTTGAAGAAAAGTGGTTCTTCTATTACTGACATATTATCACAAAATCGAACATAAGCAATTAAACTAGGATGTTTAGTATTATCTGTTGCTTCATCAAGCTGTATTGAAAACTGTTTGTCACGCAACTTCGATAAAAACTGACACTACATTTTTACCTATATCACCAGTTCGACGAACAACAGTATCATTTGAAAGAGGCATGGGCTGAATTTTTTTAAATAGGTGTTTTAATAGTTTCTACAATCGCAATAGCTGTTGCAAAATAAGCTCTTCACCAATGGTGTAGGAATTTTTATTACTATCTATTTCATATGAAATTTTGTAAGATGCAATTAAAGCTTTTTTATTCACAATGTTTCTTTTAAAAAGTTTTTTTTTTTGCTTTTTATATGATTTTAATTTTAATTCGAAGAATTTTCTGGGTTTGTTGACGTTCTCCTTATGAGGCATTTCCAAATGTCGTTTAAGTTTATTGGAATTCAAGATATCTGCGGCCAACATGTTTGAGCAAATGATACGCAGTGACCTTTCTTCTTCATTTACTTCAGTACTGGTAAACCCAAAATTTAAGCATTCTTGAATTTATTTTTGGAATCCATGAGTCTACATAAATATGCTGCTTTGAATATTTAATATGGTGAAATGCAATTAACACGAAAACATATATAACATAGACATTGACGATAGATTCGATAGCGATTGAAAGATCGGCCCGAATGAGAATGGAATTGAAATATGCGTTATCTAATAGTCCTGCTTCTGTTTTATTTCTTTTCTAATTTAATCCTTTATTTACTGAATTATGTCGCCATCCATTTTTCAACTTCATTTTTGCACCAGTCGTTTAGTTTTCTTGCAAAATAATCCCAGGGAGCCCAAGAAAAAAATGTAATTAACAGAAATATCTTAATTAGTTTAATTATTAAATAAATATTTTTAATTCCTACTTTTAGCTTGTATTAACTTCATGTTATTCGGGTTACATTCCCCGTGTTCTTTAGAATACCATCTGTAAAAATAGTGTTATAGTAAAGATATAAGCTAGATTTAAATGGTACTTTTAAGTACCGTCAGTAAATAAAGGGTTAAAAAATTGCATTCCCAGTTTCTAAATTAAGCTCGCTTCTTCTAACTTAACTTTTATTACCGAATTTTTCAACTTTCATATTCTTTTGACGTTATCTCACTATTTGGATTTTATTTCAAATATAATATGAAAAATTTCCCCTCTTTCAATGGGGGTATGCAGCAAAAAGTAATTTTAAAATCATAGAGCAGCAGCAGAACCAAGTTATCAAGCACATCTGCAAAGCGTCAAGGTACCTCTCCAACAGCGAAATCCAGAAAGCCCTTAACTACCCATCTCTTAAAAAATTTGTTCGTATGTTAGCCACAAAATTTTTCCAAAATCTTGACAACATTGACAATGAAGCGATCAACAACATCCCAAGGTACAAACCTGATCCTAAAATTAAACGTCCAAAAAACATTCTCCTCTAACTAAAGTCCTCATCAGCCAATAGCAATGCTCCTTTTGGTCATCGCAATTCAACCGACCAATCAGTAACCTCGCTTCACTTACTCCACTGTAAAAATTTTTTCCACCAATTTTCACCCATTTAATTAAACAGGTAATGACAGTTTATCAAAAACCAAGTTTTTTACAGTCACTTCACTAAGGAGATAGTCTTTTGCCAAAAAGACGGGTGCTCCGATAATAAAATCATTGAACTTCCCCTCTTTCATTCACTTCACTTTTTCACTGCCCGCTTGGCAAAATGCCAGATGTGGTTTTTCGACGACGCTGGTTCGCTTTTGTTCTAGTTTTGGCAGTTATTTAAAAATAATTTAAAAGCAGAATCAAACATGCTCAATATACAACATTGCTGTATACATTTTATTGTTAGTGGGAGGGATCAATGAACATTATAATGAAAACTGAGCCGCGAATATTGTAAGGTTGAGAAACATGGCACTAAAAGAATCATATTGATTTTTGTCACCCCCACATTGTGACCAGGCCCTCAAATTTTGATATGCAGTGCTGAATTGATGCGATCTAAATTATTTAAAAATATGTTACATTTGCTGTCATTTATATATTTTTTTCTTCAAAATTTTATTGGCAACTTAACTTACATTTAAGCAAATGCAGTGTAACTCTTTGAATTTATTTGCTAATGTAGAACATTATCCGAGGTATTCTGCTGTAATAATTCATTTTCTTAAAATATTTCTGAAGATTTCAGGAAACTTCTTTTACATTTCAGAATCAAGATTATGTCTTTAGTTCTTGGAAATGTTAAATTGCCCGACAATTCACCTCTCTTCCCTTTCATTATATGGCCTTGGACACCTTACCATCTTACATAAACCAATAATGGACCATCTTACATAAACCAATAATCACATATCTTGTTTTATCTATTTCTTTCTCTTATCAGTCATTCAAGCTTGAGGAACTCTAATCATTACTGAAATATCAAATATATATTTTCTTTAATAATTTTATAAATACAACCAAATTAAAATTATCAAACAGTGCAGAATGATAGGCAAACCAGAGTAAATGTAACACAAAATGATTGTCTTTGTTGACTTGATTCATATTAATAAAATTTCTCTCTGATTTCTTCAGATTTTTTAAATCTCAGCTCTATCGGCAATGCCAAGAATATCAAAACTCCACAGCTGTTATATTGTTCAAATAGTAGAAAGTATATAGTTAGCTAAGGAAATTTCCTTTTTCTTTGAAGAAATTTATAAGTCCTATAATGATCCAACTTAAACATGTTTCCAACCAACTAAAACATGTGTCCACCTCAGTCATGTAACAAACGATAAGTACTTTTCCAGCTACAACAACTTCTAATAAAATTTCAATAGAACTATTATAATTACCCTTCAAAGGAAAATTATAATTAACAAATGATTTTAAATGAATCGCCGGCATTATCGGCAGAACACTTTTACAGATAACAAATTGTCTCAATATTTTGAAATGATAGTTATGAGATCCACAGCATTTTACAATAATGACAGTTGCTCGTTAAAATTAGTAAAATGTATTCTAACACACCCCTATTTCTTCTCTACCAAAAAGAAAATGTTGAAGATATTCCCAGGTTTATCTCTTATATTTCAATTTTAGCAGCATTTTTTAAAATTTAAAAGAGGACATGCAGCGTAAGACATGCCTTTTTCCACTACACACAAAAACTATTAATGAATAACATTTACGAACTTGATGGCCTGGTTTCAAAGGCAAAAAATAGCACTCTGATTACTCTGCTACATTTCATCTGTGTAATTTTTCGACCCTGAAAATTTCAGTGGTATTATGAAAATTGCGTCAAAATATGCACTGATTCAGTTACTTTGAAGAAGTTAAAATATCAGTTGCATTAGCAAATTGACGAATTTCACATTTTTGTGTTTATTATTTCCGAATCTTTTCCCTTTCGAATAATTTAGAATTTTGCTTGATTTCAATTCTAAAATTTTATGGACCTGGAAATATATCCACTGCCTGTACGAACTGCTTTAAAGAAAATCAAAATTTTAACCAGCACGAGACTTAATAGTAATTTTAGTTATATATTGATTTTCATCATCATATGATCTATGATTTGTGAATATGTACCGTTTTCATGCTAGAATTGTCTATTTAAGTAGAACGCACGCAATAAAAAGAAAGAACCTCGACTCGTATTTATCACTAGTTACACCTATCTCAAGAGCATAGAGCTTTGATTCTAACAAATCATAAATTTTTTAAGATTTTTTAGTCGTATTCTTCTTCTGTAGAACTGGTCTTAGAAGATCCCTAATATACAAGTGTATAAGTAATACTTTTAAAAGCAATCCAATTGTTTTATTGCTTTCTGTAACTCTTTCCTTTGGGTGTAAGATTTTTAATCAATTCTTCGATAACAATTCCATTCTTTATATGTCAGAATAGATAAGCGAATTTACAGGAAACTAAATTATGATTTTTGTCGATTTTTTCAAAATGACTCTTGAACTCTTTCTTTCTCGATTTCATCTATCACCTTCATTAAAATTGCTTAATACTTTCATTAGCAATTACATTTGGCATTTATTTTTGATCAATAACTTCAATATTTTATTAGACATTTCTAAATTTGGTATCTTAAGCATTAGATTCTATAAGTACTTTACTTATCAGTACTTTACTTACTATGTAATTATATTATAATGCAATTGATATATCGCAAGTGGAAATGGTCTAAAAACTACCTAACCAACTATATAGTTCGAAATTTCATCAGTATCACTGTCGAGATTCAATGGAAATGATATTTATAGACAAGAATTATTATATTGCCATTTTTAAGAATATTTGGATACCCAGTTATTAAAGAAAAGAAATCCAACGAATCCATTGTAAGTATGCGCGTTATTTGCAAACAAAGTGTTTTCTCCCCCCTATTCAAGACTTGAAATGTATTTTTTCCCAAACACGTAATAAAAATCACAATTTTCAGAATATTGAAGATATAATAAATATATTACATTGCTTAAAAATTTAAAGTAACAAGAACCCAGAGATTCAGTCTGTTCTTTTAACCTACGTAGATAGTTGATAAGAATAAATAATTTTAAAACGAAAGAATGTTTTTCCATGTCATTCTTTTGAAAATGTTTAGCTTAAAAATCATCTGTACGTAGAATAAGTAAATAAAGGAAAATAGTTTGATTCATTTATTAAGAATGTGAAATGACAAATCTCTAAAGCAAAATTAGCGTAATATTAGTCATAATCTAATGCAATATTCTTATGAGATTAAGCACAAGATGCAAGAGTGGATTTCAGATATTGTTGAATCGTATAAAGTTAGAGCAATACAAATGCTCAATAAAGTATATTTTCACTGTTTCATGATAAAGACTGGACATTATTTCCATAAACACTAAATTCAAATAATATGTATTATTTATTTTCAGAATAATTGGATTTATTTGTGACTCATTTGTCGGCATTTCATGTTGTAGAGAACATTCCAAATTCCCTTATCGCGAATGATTTTACTAAGACAGCAAAAAAGAAAAAAAAACGCTTAAAAAGCGTAACAAAAAAGCTGACGTCTGTAAGAAGCACATAAAAAGATACGATTTTCAGACAGATAAAAATAAATTGATTGGTAAACTACTTACATAAGTCTAGACTTCTGATTGCGAGACATTAGAAATCCTAATCTCTATGACATCTGCAGATAGATGAGTAAAAAACATTACTTTAAATATATATTAAATTTCGGACTATTAAAAGGACTTTAAAAGATTAAATTTTTAAGAAAGAATTAAAATGTATGAAAAACTTGGCTTTGGATTTAAAACGCTTTAAAATTAAAAATATTTATTTTTATGAATATTTATTAATTTCTTAATACAGCACCTGTAAGAAAGGAGTTTAAAAGTGTCCCTCAATAATTTGTTCAGGAGAAATTTTGTATTTGCTGCTAGTTAATGTATAGTTGAGTATTGGTTAAATAATGGCTTTCAGAATTATTTTTCATAAGGCATCGGCATTAAGAGTTAAATGCTGCTAACTCGTGACATAAAGCTGAATAAATTTCACCTTTATATAAATTGTGAATTAACATCTTTTTTGTGAATTTTAAAGATATATACGAGCGTAAAAAGAATAATTTAGTGATAATCATTTTGTAGTAAGAAAAACCAAAGTTCCTTTTGCATTAAAAACGTATTTTTTAAATCTGAATTTCGCTTTAGAATGCATTTTAATGAAAATAAATATTTCATAATTTTCTAATCAGTCCAGTGAAAACAGAGGGTCGTTCAGTTTACAGGATAATTATAGAGGTTTATAAATAAATACAGCTAAGGTAAAAGGCATTTGAGATATGGATGTTGAAAGCAATTACCTTCGGAGGCTTTTGAAGAGATGGTAATGTCTTCAGGTAGTAAAACGACTCAATTTTTATACAATAATGTCATTGCATATTACAGAAAAAAAAATACAAATAAAATCATTGAACAGCATCCTATATAAATTATTCATTCTTAATGAATTTTTGCACCGTTAAATGTAGGCATGTACTTTCAATAGAAAAAAAATTCCCCAATTGTGGATCAGATTTATGTTTTATATTGTTTGAATAAGAACTCTTAGAAAATATTTAATTAAAATATATATATTTCTCCAGTCGTGTCAGAGATTTTAAATAAAATAGTCTTAATGTGTCAAAAATTTTAAATAAAATATTACCTGAGGCTAAACCTGATCAAATTATGAAACAACATGTCTTAAACGATTTCAAACATCTTCAGATTATTTTAGTAACCTTTCTATATGAATATCTTATTTCAGTTTCTATGAAACAGCTATTTATTCCTTAAAAAATAATAAAATATAATGGTTTAGAGCAATATCATTTTAATAGCAAAAGAATGCTGCTTCTTTTAAATGTTTATGCCCTAATTATTTATTTAAATTTTTTCATCTGGAAGTTTCATAATTAGACTGATTTTGGTATCAGAAGAATGGAATAATTTTAAATATAAGTTAGCCAAAATATACAGTTAAATATTATTAATGAAACTTAGAAACTATAAAGTTACTTTATATACTGTTATTTACAGTTTTTCAACATATACAACTGTGTAAGAAAAAATTGTTTTTGATGATTCATCAATTATTTAAAAAACGTTTTTTTCCCCATATCATCAGAGAGTGAAATATATCTCACTTTCAATGGATGTAAATGCAATAGCTATAAATATAAAATTTGCGTAAAGCTTCATAAAATTACATAGCAAAAAAAACAGCTAATAACCAAATAACCAATTAAAAAGGTTATTTGCTAAATGTTTCCTGAAACAGAAAATGCTCTTTTTTTAAAATAGATATTCTTATTTTATATTGTTTTTGAATTATCTTAAGTTGACATTGTAGAACTACATTAATCAAAATTAATCCAAAATAAAATAGACAAATTGTAATTAAAACATAAATAACATATTAATCTTTCCTTGTTTTTGTAGCAATTCCCAGTCCCTAGAGGAAAGGGTGTTAGAGGTTCCAGCAGTATCAACTGCATGTTGTACTTGCGAGGCAATAAGAGAAAGTACGACCAATGTGAAAAACTGAAGCAATAGGCTGGTCATGGAAAGATGTTTATCCGTATTTTCTGAAATCAGAAAGTAACACTGATCCTTAATTCGCAAACAATGATAGGCTATGTGCTCTTGCAAGAAATAGCTGTTGAAATAAGTTTTTAATTCCATGACCTTATGCATTTATTTAACTTCCTAATTGGATGGCACATGTGGGTATTTGTTATTTCAATCCTTATAATAACATAAAAGATTCTTGAGCTATTGAAGATTTTCCAGATGAGTTTTCTCTTTTTAATTGCTCTTTTTGTTTTAAGTATTTTCTGATTTAAATACTAATAATTCTATAACTCCTTGTATGCTATTGATCAGAAATAGTTAACTTCTCTATTAAAGGATTTAAATTAAATCTTGATGCGTTTTTTATTCCAATGTTTCCCATTGTCTTAATATTGATAAAAAAGATGTATAAAAAGATTATACAGATATAAAGATTAAGCAAAGATCGTTACTTTTTAAATAATGTTTTTACATTTTATTTTAATGAACATATTGTATATATAGAATAATTAAATGTACTTATAGAATGTGTAGAATAATTATAGAATTTATAGAATAACAGTATGTACTTATAGAATAATTAACTAATAGTTAAAGATTGCATTTTGAAATGAAAATTGCATGTATGGTTTTCAATGGTATATGCTAACATTCAAAAAGTGGCTTCTTAACAGCGAGTACTCCACAAGAATCAAATGACATGAATGAAGCAAGTACTCATTAAAAGATTGATTAGGATTTCCTGATAACATCTTACCGACATTTAATATTATAAAAATCAACATTCTTAACATTATTATTTTTGGTAATTACTTGACTACATGAGGAATAACCAAACATAATGATTTTTATAAAACCACGCAAATTGGAAGGAAATGACAATTTGATAATTTTGATTAGATAAAGAAAATTAGTGTGTGTCTGCTACAGACTGAGCATCCAGATAGCACTGTTAAGGCTATTTTTTGAAGGAATGTAATCGTGGTGTTATTTGTGTAATAGATTACAGAAACGAATGAGTGTAACATTGGGGTAGTCTGATAATTTGCGCTCTCTTTATTTTTTTTTTGTCAAAAATTTATCTATTTTAATATAATTACATTTTAGTTGCAATAAATATTTGAAAACTTAGTCTGGAATTTATGCACCACTAAACCATATTCGAAATAACCACATATGGTGATTGTTATTCATTTGTTGTTGACATACTGAGAATTGAAGGATTATTTTTACGAGAATATATTTAGAAAATGTAATCAAATATTTGAAATCAAGCCTTCTTTGTTTAAACAATGATCATGAAGACATTTAAGAAATCGTATTAAACTATGTAAAGAGACTAAGTTCATATTCGGACACAGAAAAGTAGTGACTTTCACGTTAAATTAATAAAAGTATTGAGTAATACACAATTTTATTTTTGTATAAGTGTCTCGAACGCTCAGTTATCGGTTTCAAATAAAACTCAAATTTCCATACTGCCTTAATTCGATATAAATACATTTGGTCATTTTTAATTTAAAAAATATTGGCTGAAATTATTATTTTTTATAAACTAATAGTCTGTTTAAGAGATATTTTTGAATTTGTAAAACATAAATAAGTATTGTTGTAATTTGTAAACATAAATTTATAAACATTTAACATTAAATTATTACATTAAAAAAATTTATAAAACATGTATAAAACAAGTCTTGTATGATCGTAAACAATTTAATTATTAAAAAAAAATTATTCTCGTACACCGAATCAGATCTAATTTATTATTGAGATGAAAGTTGCATTTAAGTTTTTATTTAATCTTGCAATTTATTATATTGTTGCTAAAAGCTTTTTAATGCTTTTTTTTTCAAATCGCTCCTGAATTTTAAATAGTTTTCATTCGATGAAAACTTCATATTGGAGAGAAAGAAAATATTCGACACCTGAACTTTTGGAATATCTATAAATAATATTTATATCGTAAATTTATGGCAAATGAGAAATGATTCGATACTTATACGGCTCTTCCAGTAAAGATGCAATGTAAATAAAATTTAATAAATATTAATTAGAGTGAAATCTTTATTTAATTTCCCTTACAAGGCAACTGAAATTCAATACGGTGGAATTCCGATATTTCTCTGGGTATTGATTTGGAGTTTATATATTTTTTTAGAAATTATGAAAAAAATATATGTGTCAAAATATTTTGTTTATGTACTGTTCAATTCTGTATTTTATATCAGAAATGTTTACAAAAATATTGCTCTTAAAAAAATTATATTGCTCTTAATATGCATGCTACATCTACAAAAATACGTGTGGATATTTATACCACAAACAAAGCTATTGACAAATATTTTAAGTCACTATTAGCTCTCTGAGAAACATAGCAAGGTCAAATAATTTTAGTCATTGATTTTTAGCAATATGATTATCCTCGTTTGGAGGTGAAAATCCTTTTCTAATGACCTAAAACTATGTTCTTTGGCAATTAAAGTGATTCAACCTTTCAGGGATTAGGATCATTTAAATTTCTGAAGTTTCTTTCAGTTTGCACGACGAGAATCATTGCAAAAATTAATTTTTCAGTCTTAATGAATTTGGTTGCTTTTGAAATAGTAATTGAATTCTCTTTCGGAACTTACCACTTCAAAACCCACTTCAAATATGAATAAAATGATTAGGAATCTAGGAATTTAGCTAGAGTTTAATTTTGGAATCTTCCAAGTTTAAACTTTTATATGGTTATATCTGATTTCACTTAATAAATATTATGACAAAATCAAGCTCGTGTGTGATATAAAAATCATTATTTGTAAGGGGAATTTTTTTCTTGCAAAATGGCTTTTCAAAGTTCTACTGTCATGAAAGTAGTAGTTCTGCAGAAAATTTCAGAGAAGTCAGAAAAAAAACCCTCAAGATAAACTGGTTCAGTGTAATATTTATCCTTTTTCTTCATACAGGTTTCCTTTATGCGCTTTACTTGAGTTTCATGTCCGTTTGTATGAAAACTTTTCTATTCGGTAAGTATTTGAGTGTAATATTATGCTCTTAGCATAAGTTCAATCATCAAATATTCAATTTATCTGTTAGCTTGCACATTAATAACATGAATTTTACGTCGTTTTCATTTGACTTCGTATGTAAAAATTCCAAAATTAAAAACTATGAAAAAAAATTCCAGTTTTAGCCCATTGAAAACTAGTTCCAACTTTCTTAATATAGGTATTGTTGACGATAGCATTAAACAGGCTTGCAATAAGACGTCGCTAATAATTCAGAATAATTGTGAAAGACATTTAAAAAACTTATTAAAATATAGATAATTCAGAATTTTATTACTGAGTGTCGGAAACCGTACATTAAAAACCTTTCTCTTGTTATATCGTTTCGATAAATTTCATCTAAATACTTTACTTATTAGAAATAGTTTCAATTCTAAATCAAATGTAAGTTACACTTTTTGAATATTGATAAATATCTAACAATTTTTTACTTGGTCCCATTACTTTCTTCTATTCATTGATTTAGTATACAATGAATTTAAAAGAGGCTAATGGAAAACATCTCGGCATTTCGATTGAAAATGTTTAAAGGTACGATGTACACACAAGATGTAGTCTCGCAGTCTTGATTTAAAAAATGTCATTTGTCAGAAAATTCGACTAAAACTAAAAGTAAGAGTTAGTACTGAATACATTTTAGAAATCTAATTACATAGAATGATTGATGCTGTACAAAAGTTTTAAATTTGTTATTTCTCAAATGTATCGGATTTTGCACAAACAAATTTAAATTTCAATGAATTTTATTATTTTCTTTAAACATTTTTTGAAAATTTCTTTCTGACTTTTTGGCATAATGTGCCAACACATTTCAACCAAATAAAATCTTGTTAACTTAATTCTTATTTTGTGTCAATTAAAAATTATAAATTGATACTAAGGACAATCGGCAGATTTACGTAGGTACAAGTTTTTCTCTCCTTTGACTTTTTCTTTCTTCCAGATAGATAATTAATTATAAACATCAGTATATGCATTTTCTTTCAAGAATTTGAAACTTAATAATGTATGAATAAGTCAAGTTTTCTACAATTCTAACTATAAATTTGAATAATTTTCACCATACTTGATCATACTTGAAAAGATACAATAAAACCAGAAATTATAACGACTTATGTATCAACACTATTGAAACTGTTTTATACTATAAATTCAAAAAATATGATACCAAAATTTAAAAAAAAAGAGTTTGTGAAGATAAAAACTAAAAAACAGTGAATTCCTCTACTACAAACAAAAATTTAAATGTCTTCCAATGATCGAAAATATATGGAGAATCGAGAATGATTTTCCATCTGTTTTTGGATATTCAATTGCCGCATTTGTGCATCTAAACAAGTGTAATATAAATATAAACGTGATTGCACAGTTCATTCGTCCCTTTAAGAACTGGACTAAATTTGGCATATATATATTATTTGCACACAGATGATTTGACATTTAAACCTCCTACGCTTAATTTAAGTAGATTAAATAGTGCTAAAACGGTTTAATGTTTTTCCATCATAATTTCATTACATATTATCTCACAAATTTGCCTTGATTCCATCTTAAAAGGAAAAAAAAATGCTTTTTAATATATCTTCCATTATTTTTGTATAATTTATCACTGATCGAATATTTTCGCTTTCACAATGATTTCCTTGAACAGAAAAGGGAACTTTAAATGTATGGTTGCTTATATTTAAACATTATCTTATAAAATTGAAATCATTTCTTTAAATGCTTACCTGATTTTGTACCCTGTTGCAGTGTTTTCATATTTATAACTTTTACAATTGTGTTGTATGTTTCAAAATGTTGTCTTTATGTTTAATTAGCAGAGTCTTGTGTGATATTTTAACTATAATCAAAACCCTTTTTTCATTAATTATATGATTCAAAAATTTCTAAGATGAATGTGTGTAAAAAATTATATGGTAAATATCTGGTTTTCGTCGAGATTAGAAAATTTTAAAATCACATATAAAACCAAAATTTAAAATGTATGCTTAATATTTTTGTGAAAACAAATTTGGCTCCCCCCTAAAAAGGAGCTATGGCAACAACAGAATTAATTGAATAAAAATTTCCTTTACATATTTGTACCTTATATGTCACTATTTTATATTTGATCATGTCGATTTTGAAGATGTAAATTTTAAATATGTCGATTCAGAATTCACTTTAAATAAGAATTCTTTGACTGTAATTTTTTAACACACTATTCCATATAATTCTATAAATAAAATATTATTTACTTAGTAATTGTTTTTTCCATATTATTAAATTAAATTTTAATTCAAGCTTTTTGTGCATGAACATCCTCATTGAAAGAATTAAGAATAATTATGTTGTATGGTATTTCAAAAATTATTTGTCTTAAAAACTTATGTTCAACGTAATTCAAATAACTACCCTTAAAGACAGTATTAAATTAACGAGCTAGCATCCCCTTCAATTCTTTTATTTCAATAATTAACTGCTAAACCTCCGATTTTTTCTTTTTTCATTTCTTTTGGGTTTCGACGATTTTAAGTGGTAATTACAAACCTCTTAAAATCGAGGGCATCAGTTTTGCTATTTTCTCATGATGAATATAAAAACTCTATTATTTTCCCATGGCGAAATTCATGCTATACTGTTTAGATTGTAAACTAATAATATGTCTCCACTCTAGAGCATTATTATTATTCTCTATTATTTCTATATTTCTAGACTATTATTATTATTTCTATATTATTTTGTATAGGTTAACTGACATAAAATAAAAATTGGACGGGGGAGCAGTCGTATATTTTTATAACCATAAATTATGCCAAAAACACTATTCCCTTTCCAAGAAATTTCTCATACTTTAATTATGAGATGCTGGTCTAGATAGAATGAATTGAATTTCAATATAGTTAATGATAGAATGCCAAGAATACTTTGAAATGAATTAAAGTGGCACGGTACCTCAATTTTTTTTTAAATGTGAAAGTTTCAGATTATATTTTACTTTCATTTTATGTACAATTAAAGTAATTCCTTAACTTACTCATTTAATTCTTTTTAAAATAATTTGCAATTTTTTAGAAAATTATCTCCAAATTTTTTTCTAGGAAGTCATTCATATACTACATAAAACATATTATGGACTTTCTTCTGTCAACTGTATTATTTAATTTTTTTAAAAAATTTTAATTGCAAAAAACAAAAAATTCTGAAAAAGTGGTAAAATTGTCTTCGTTTTTTTTAAATTACTTAACAACTTAAAGGTAATTCCATACTAAGTTTTATAGAATATTAATTTCTGAACATACACAAAAAATATCACCCCAAACTCCATTTCTAAAACAGACTTAGGTTTTCGAAATGTTGCATATAAACAAAAACGCAATATGCAGAAAAATATATTTACAGTTTTTATTCAGCTAAATCACAATATAAAATTTATATAATTTGGCTATATCTTTTTAGAAATGTGATTTAAATTGTTCTAAATATTTAAATTAAAAAATCAAGATAAAAAATGCAAAAATTCATTGAAATAAAATATTATATTTGTATAATGAAGATATACATATAAAATTAACGAAAGATCAACACTTCGTAGATATTTATTATAAAATCTTTTTAAAAATAATTCTGCATATCAAAACTGATTAAATGTATATTTCTACTATTCTGCTTGTTATTTCTGCTATTTTGTTTTCTATTTCTGCTGTTCTGTTTATTATTTCTCCTATTTTGTTTTCTATTTCTGCTGTTCTGTTTATTATTTCTGCTATCGTGTTTGCTATTTTGCTTGATATTTCTGCCATTTTGCTGTTCTGCTTAATTGATGCAGTTGTAACGTTATATAACTTACTCCAAATGACACCGTGGAGAGTCTCATTGAAGTTTTGTCACCAAATACAACACTGTAAGAATTTATTTGATTTAAACCTTTGAAAAATTAGTAATATTTTTGCCAAATTAGCTTTTCTTACTAATGTTTGAATTATAAAAGTGAACTTGGTAACATTGTTTATTCTCTTGCCTTGCATGAAAAATGACTTAATTATTTTATATAAAATAACAATAAATAATAAATAAGGAAATAAAAATATCCTTTTACAGCTCTAAAATCTTAGACATATTTAGGAATTACCAATTTATCATATGAGCCAATGATTTAAAAAATCGATTTGTTTTGTGCACCTCTTCGCCTTAAGTTTTAAAGATGATGCAGTGATACAAACTCTCAGTGTTAGAAAAACTTAACCTACAAAAAACACTTAAAATTAAAAAAAATAACACACAATGCATTTTTTTACTTTTACAATTATTCCTTGCAAACTATTACAATGTATTTCCTAAAGTTAAAATATGATTCAAATTTAAACTTTAAACGTTCAAATTAGAAAATAAAAATTCAGGTTTAGTCTTATTGGTCAGTTCTCCCACTTTTGTTTTTTAAAACAAGGGCAGTGTCAGTGTTATAAGTTTCTTTCGAAACCCATACTTAACATCATCAAGTTCAGCTTCCTTTTGACTGTCTTTGAATTAGGATAAGGAAATTTCAAGTGTGAAAATTCTCTGAACTGGATGTAAAAATTCTCCTTTAGAAGTTCGCAAGCGAACAAGTCTGGTAACACCATCTTTTAAAGGTACCAATTAAATAACGCATTCTAAAAACCAAGCAGTACTCTTAGTATTGTCATTTCCAATAAGTACAACTTTGTCGAGCTAAATTTCTAGGGTTTTTTCTGGTATTTGAATCAAGTATCCCAAATATTCGAATCTAAATCTTTTCTGATATCAGTGATGAACTGTTGTTGATATTTTATTCTTTTGTTCAGATTAACTTCATCTACTTGATCGAAATCAGGAAACCAATTTGACGGAAATCTTGCAAAAACTGAGTTAGGGGACAAAGGAGAAAGTTCAGAGTCATTTTCCGACACATAACTAAGTAGTCTGGAGTTTATAACATACACTGCATAAAATAGGATTGTAACCATTTTTTCATAAGATAAAAAAACTTTTCCCATAATTCATCTTGGAATTAGCTTCATTGCATCAACTAATCTTTCCCAGAAACCTCCTAATGGGGATAGAAGGATTAAAAAACCATTCTATTATTCTTGTTCTGCTAAACTGAGCTATTTCAGTCCAATCCTTTGATTTCAAATAATTAGAAGCACCGATAAAATAGCTCGAATTATCACAATATAAAATGGGGAGTCTTCCTCTTCTCTCGCCGAATCTCCGAAAACTTTCTAAAACAATTTCAGTAGCTAACGATGTAAGAAGCTCAAAATGCACAGCTCTAAATACAGCACATGTATGGTGGTAAATCCAAGATTTACTCCCACCATTTAAATGCAGTAGTCCAGCTAAATCAAAATTAATGATCTCGAACACTGAAGCATGTTTGATTTTATTTTCAGGAAACGAAGACGAGGGAATGGTCATATTTCTTTTTGCGTCCTTTAAGCAAACGTCGCATTTCGATAAAATTGGTTTGATAGGTTTCCTAGCATTTAAAATCCAATAATGTTCCGTAGAATGTTCAATAGCATCTCAGATACTGTATGTGAATTATTTTTGTGTTCAGTGATTATCAATCTCTCGATAATGTGGTGATGCGGTGGTAAAATGATAGAGATTTTGAAATCACCTGAATCCTTTCGAAACGTTAATTTTGTCATCACTCTAAGTATTCCTTTCCCATCTACGCATGTTCACAAAGAATTCAATTTATTTCTGTTGACTTCATGAACAAAGTATTGGTCTTGTATTAGTTTTACAATCTGTAACTCTGCTTCTCTTATTTCATAATATGATAATTCCCCAGTAATTCGAAAAGTGGGATTCCTACATTTGAAAATGAATCTTTTTCTTCCAAGAAACCATTCTCAATATTCTATCCTAACTTGAAAAATAACAATAGTACCAACCTGAATTATGTCTTTTAATTATGTTCTTTTTGTCCCTAATACTGTGATTCTGATTTAAAGAACACACCAACTGAGAGTTTTTGGATTTGTTTGTTTTTCATCTTTCATCCATAACATATTGCTCGTCAAATGCAGGTTTGGAAACAGATTAGTTTTCTTCGGTTTCTTTTAACCCTGCTGGTCATTCCCACCATTTACTGATCAAGAGTGTTTTAGCAGAACATTCTCTAGAGGGTAAATCGGCAAGATTTTGTTGTCCAAGATATTTCCATAGGGTTGTTCAGTCAATTTTCTTATTTCCTGAATTTGGTTATTTACAAAAAATGGACCAAATTTCTTTACGTGGAATCCAATTCAACACATTAGTAGAACCAGAAGTTTTGTTTGACTCTATCCCATTGGAAAACAATAACCACAGATCTGCAGAGTCGTGCTCCCACCACTGCATCAAGTAACTCAAGACGAGGAATAATTAGTTATTTCAAGGGGCAACTCATAAACAGTATAAACCTACTCAAATCGAACGAAAAATACAGCGGCATGCGCAAATTAATTGGCTTCACAAAAAGTATGCACACTAATATCTTATTGGTTACTTATAAAAGATGAAAAACACCTATTGATCGATAAATTGTTCATGGAACCTAACTCTTCAAACCATTGTAAAAATTCCAACTTCATATGATTTTAAACTTTTACATCCCATGATATATTGTCTTTCCACATTTTCTGCAGCAATAATATTGATTTTAAGAGAACAAAATTTAAAAAAAAAACCGATTGGATCAAATATTTAATGAAAAGAATTAATCTTTTTGATACAATTCTAAATTTTCAACCAGTTCAAATTAACTTTCAGCGTGTCTTCTTTACAATCCTAAGTCAATCCTAATACTGAGGTAACTTGATGAATTTCATTGTCTCCAGCATACTTCCATTCTCTTAGATTAAATTTTTCTTCAATTAAAATATGAGAGCCTTTTCAAAGAAAAATAATATTTCAGATTTGTTATCCAAACTTGTGACTAAATCGTCCACGTAAAAGCTTCGCAGATGTATTTCAAAAACTCTTGCCATATTATTACACTTAGTATTTGTCAGACATTTTTCCAAGTGATGTTTTAGTACAGCCCCAAAAAGAAAAGAACTACTCTTCACTCCAAACACCACACGAGTGTGTCGCATAATTTTGCTATTAATGTTTTCTTTTCCATCCCATTGGATATGATATTTCCTATCTTCTGATCTCTTACTTATTTGCAAGAAAGCTTTGTCTATGTCAGCAGTAATGTCATATTTGTGCTCTCTGAATCTATGAAGAATATTATGAATCAGTTCCAATAAATTCGGTCCAGATTCTAAACACTGGTTCAATGATGGTGATCCAACTTGTCTGCCTTAGGCTTCAATAACTGGACATACTTTTGTGGTTCCCTGTTGTTTTACAACCACTCTGTGAGGCAAAAAGTGTTCAAAGTGGCCAGATAATGAGTTAAAAGGGTCATTTTAAATAATACCTAATAATTCCCAAACACATTATCATATGATGTAAGCAAACCTTCAGGATTCAGTTTTCTAGTTGAAGTCTCTAGTAGTTTTATGGCAATTTCTTTATTCTTTCCGGAAGATGGTCTTCTTTCCATGGGAGAGAAACCTCGTACCTTCTATCTTCATTTATTCTAACAGATTCCTCAAAATTCATCTTGATCAGATTTTCTGTTTCTGCTTTAGATTTTATGTGAACAGGATCTCTAATCCCTAGGACTTCTAGATTAAAACGATTTTCATCAGAATTTACTATAGAATTGCTTTGGAAAGAATTCATGCTAGTACTTACATTTTGCTGACGATTTAAAATCCTTCTAGGTCTTGTTTCAATCTGTATAGCTCTATCTCGGCCACTAAAATCTACAACCACTTCAAATTCTACGTCAAATTCACTCGCAGTAAGAAATTCAAGGAAGCTTTGAGTGAGTAATTCCTAGCCGCTCTACTTACAATTTAAAAACATTCAGTTCTGATTAAAATTCGATAATATCAATGCTTTCCAATGAGATCAGCTCTGAAAATTTATTTTACTTTTTCGTAAAAGCAGCTCTGTCAGACTTTCGTGATTTCTTCAAAGCTTCAAGATTTGCCATATCAGTAACTATTGTAAACACAATACCACCGTGGGTACCAAAAATGCTGTATGATCACAAGGTAATACTATATTGCGCTACCAGCGCATTTATGAACTGTTCTTACTGAGCAGAGAATAGCTTTATAAAAACCCGAAAAACTTTAAAATATAATTGATTACTCAAGAGAAAATAAGCTGGCATTTTCTTGCGTCCATTGCGTTTATTTTTTCAGAAAACATCAATTTTTAAACTGAATTCAACACACAAGTGGCTATATCTTTCGTTTCCACTTTTGTCATCTTGAACATGATTGGCTGTTCTGGTCATGAGACCCACTTATATATTGTACCTTTTATTACGTAATCAAGCATGCTATTTAAAAGCACGTGATGTTTGATACTGAAATTCGTGATGCAGGACTTTAACGTAAACTGTATTTAACGAAACATCAATATCGACTTCATGGAGTAAAATCTAGCAGTGTGCAAAAGAAATTTATGCGTATTTAATGTGATAAAAGATTTTCTTCAAAAATGCGTGTCACATCACAGAGTAAAAATTCCTGATGTAAGGAAATCAAAAATGTCTCGCCAAGATGAAAATTGCTGCCAAAAGTTTCAACTTCTTAGGTAGCGTAGGAATCATTTGATGAATGAACATGAATTAAAGAGATATTAATAACTGTCAAAATTTGACAAATACGAAGGTATGTGTGAAAAGTTTATAGATTTTACATTTATTATTGTTTGTCGTCCATAGAAATAACTATGCCTTCAAATGCTTTGCATATTAACAAGCATAATTGTATTATAATTTCACATTTAAGTAATGTGTTCGTTTCTTCTATAGATTTTTGGGCATGGTTAGCTGAAAAATGGAAATATCTCTGATTCAAACTATCTTCTTTCCTCTGACAAAACAGGAAATAAATGCACATATAAAACATTTTCATGCAATCGAACTGGTACTAACAAACAAACGACAGACGATATAAAGAGACAGTTGAAAGTTCAAGGTACGAGTTAATTGGTATTCCCCTGCACATCTAATATTCACGTGCCAGAGATGGACTCAAAAATATTCGTATCATGTTATAAAGAACATTATAACCGTACAAAAAAAATGGGTTATTTATCCATTCCTAAATCAGACAAAGAAGCAACTGCAGGCATGTTTGTGCTTAGATAGGGTAAGCTATATATGTATGTTAGTTTAAATTACTCATAAATAAGTACTAAATATTTGTGGATGCTTAACTTCTCTTTAAAATTATTTAAACTTACATGTGTACCATTACATGCCATATTATGCAGACAGGATTTGATATCAATTTTTAAAAAGGAAGACACATATTTGCATTTAAAGTATGTCGTCATTTTTTTTCTGTATTTGATATAGATTTGCATTTTTCGTACCATGATGATTGTATAGGTATTTTATCTTATTTATGAGCCTATATGAAAGAGAACACTCGGTAAGTATTATGACTGAAGTTTTAATGTTTACGAAAATTGCAAACATTTTAATGCTCTATTTGTTAGGTAGACTCTTGCACGGTGTTAAAGAAAAGAGAATTTTAAAAGATAGAGGAGTAATAATCCTGATAGAACTCTTAATCGAACTCAATTAATTCCAAATAAGAATCTTCACAATATCCGGAAATAATTTGACTTTTATTAGATGGTTAATGGTACGTGTTAAATAACGATGAAGTCAGTGTTTGTGCATCTGTAAAAAAAACGCAAAATGAAGATAATAGTCCTATTTTGTTTTATAAGTGACAGGATCAGGACCCTACTATAATTGCAAAGAAGAGGTTTATGTTAATTTTAATGATGAAATTTCAAAAACATGCTGAATCCTTTCAATTCCGATAGGGTATGTGTTGATTGAAATACTGGTTGAAGTGTAGCACGGTGTGCCCCCGAGTTTATCGCCAATATGGTAACCCAACGGAACTTTTTTACAGTAACCCTAATTCTGTTTTGTTTACTACTTTTTACAATAGTTGAGTTGTTCAGAAACTAGGACTGTTTTATAATAAATTTAATATTTAAAATATCGATTTCAGATGATTTACATTTTGCTTATTATTTTAATTTAAAATTTATTATACAAAGAAAGTTTAGAATAAAATTAATAATAATTAAAATAACATTTATTTCATTTTTAGTGTTAATATTTGCAAAAAAAAAAAAAAAGATTCGTTTTCACATTTTCAATTATCACTATGCAAATTCGCAAGTCGTCTGCGTTTTCTTATTAAAAGAAGTTTGTCATAGAATTGTTCGCAATTCTCATAATTCTTTTGGTGTTCCAACGTTTGGTTCCCTCGAAATATTATTATGTCTGCAATCGTACAGGAGTGGATGTTTGGTAGTTGGGATGGTAGGCACTATTTCGAACCTCTGAATGGATGAAGGGTGATTGGAATATTTTTTTCCTGAGTTGATGAGGAAAGAATGCTTTGAGTGTTATAAAGTGTTAAGTGTTTATGAAAAGATTAAATAAAGCAAGTAAGTACATTAAATATTAAAAATTCTGCATAATATTCGTTCCTATTACATCATTTATTCTTACTTGTAATATTATTATGCACTATTCCTTAATCCACACTGTCCATCTGTTCAATTTGCTAGCGAAGCTACCGCATTCCCGCTCCGTATGAAAGCGAAGCCCTAGGATGTTTTTTTTAAAGTTAAAATATACTGCGCGGTGCCTTCTACAGATGCCGAAGGCATCTGTAGAAGGTAACCATTGAACCATCAACCATAACCGGGCAGTATTAAACAAATAATTATAATTAGTTAAACATTCTAAATAAAAAGTCGGGAAATGGCAACCGTAACTGTTCCGCGGAGCAGTTTTTTTTTGTTTTGTTTTGTTTATGCCAAGTCGCCATCTTTGTTGGTGACTTGGCATAATTGGCGCATCAAGGGGCACACTATTCTACACTTTTACCAGCATGGCTTATCTGGATATCAGTTTGGGTTGATTACCCACTTAGTAATAGATGAGTATGAAGTAGGGCTTCCTTTTTCATTCTGTTTCCAGCAATTTAAAACCAAATGTTTTTAAGAGTGACGATGCAGTAATGTTTAAAAATGTTTGAATCAATGTTTTTGAGCCTTGCCAAAAATATCTTTTATGTGCATGGCATGCGAATAGAAATTGGCAAAAACATCTTTTTTATTTTAGAAAGGAAATTAGGGATGAAATATATAAAGCATTAATGGATGAATTATAGGAAGAAAAATTTCAAGTCATGTTAAACTGTTTTTGTGAAATGCTGCATGATGATGATGATGCTAAAAAAAATGATCATTTTATAAATGATTATGCTCACAGGCCTGCAATGTGGACTTACTGTAATAGAAAAAGGTCAAATATCAATACAAACATGCATGTTGAAAGTTTTCACTGAAGTTTAAAACATATTTATTTAGAAGGGAAAAAACTAAACTTGTGGATAAAGTGATAAATGAGTTGGTAAATTTAATTAAGGATAAGAATTACGAAGGTATGTAAAATTCTTCAATGGGAAGATTATTAAACCAGCCAGACATAATTTTAAAAGGCACCGAGAAGGGAAAAATTTCAAAGTTATAATTCAGTGAAAATAAGTAGAATGTAATCTCATCTAATAATAACTATTGTATATCTAAAAATAACTATTGTAATAATGAATGTGTTATAGCATTTCGCATTTGTTTTCTTTGAGCAACTGCTTATACATACACATGTCGTGACTATGAAATAACAGACTTCATATGTAAACAAAAATATTTTGTATCTGTTTATTTTAGCCCATATCTTTTTACTGGTCCAATCAGCAAGCTATATGATTCTGTATCTGTAACTGAATCTATTCTATAATTATAATAAAGGTCAATGTCTTTGCGCTCTACAAGCCAGACCGTCAGACCTATAGCTATCAAATTTGGTACATGTATACTTTAAAGATCGGAAAAGTGCACCTTGGAGCCCTTTTTTGAATTTTTAATTAAAATTGGAATTAATTAAAAATACAAAATTCGAATTTTTAAAGCTGTATTTTCTGAAAATATTATCGCACAATGATGATTTTTACGTCAAATTAAAGATAAATTAGTTTGTCTTCTAATGGTATCAGTATTTTCACATATAACTTAAGCTTATATTTGCAACGAATTTTTAAAGAAATATTTTAACTACATTTTTCAATAATATATTTCAGGCAAAACAATCAAATTTAATCTGCACGAGTACGTTAAGGGTAAAAATATCTTTTATCAATATGTTGTCATCAGAAGGCCAAACACCCCTCTCTGGATTAACAGCATGAATAGATGTTCTGTAAAACTGACTGATTTATGAATATTTGAAGATCACTATTCAATAAAAACAGGTAATTTTAAAGTACTTCATCTACAATTCCAGAGATGATGCCCCAATCAACATCCAAGATTTCTTAAGACTGACTGTTTTAAGAATGCAAATGTTGAGTATTCGAAACATTTCTATTCAGAACTTAAGTCGATCAAATTTGATTGCAGAAGATAGAAACCCTCATTTATTTATTTGAAAGTTTAAATGTTATGAATATTTCGTAGAATATGATTTCTTATAACTGAAAGATGTATAAAAATTTAGACTTAATAATTTTTTAATTTAGTTTATAGACCAAAATAAAATAAAATAAGTAAAACTAAAAAATGAATTTTATGAGGAATTTAAGTAATTTTGCTTGAATAATTTTTAAAATAGTGTATAAATTAATGTAATTATTCAGTGATACACATCAAGATTCACTTTTACTTACATTTAACTTTTCAGAGGGCGGGCGTATATGAGTGATACACTAGATATGAATTTCGTTTTATACCTTTAGATCTCGTGGCTTTGAGAACGCCTGTCTTTGGCTATTTGTCCCCCTCCCTTTGACCTACTTTCAGTTTCTCGTTATAAGTTTGTGGCATTAATAGGTTTCTGCCGATCAGATATTTGTATTTTATAGATGCGTGCGACAGTTCATGTAAATTTTTGTCACATCTGATTTTGTATGATTTTACAAATAAATCCGTATTGTTTTAGACTAGCGACAGCTGGTAAATGCATTTGCGAAGGAAAATGTTGAAAAAAAGCACCCGGATCTCTAAAAAGTGAACTAAAATTAAAGGTGCTAAAGAGAAAAGCCGAACTAGGTATTGAAGAAGTGGAATATGTGAGGTCAGGGAAAAAACCCTTGCAAAAGAAAAAGCGGGCTAGAATCATGAGGTTTAATTGTGATATTTGACAGAAATTTATATGTTTGCAGCACACTAAACACATATGCTCAAATTGCAATGCTGCAATGAAATAACAATGAAACTATTTTCTTCTTTTTCATATCTAACTCTCAATTACTTTTTCCGTTTTATACATACATTCTGTATTTTTACACTTCTGTATTTTATATGCAAATTGTTCTATTAAAATATCGACAATTTCATTTATATTATTTTTAAATCAGTTCAGTTAACCTGTGATCATTTTATACTGTTATTGCAATCTATGTTTATATTGTTTCTGATTTTTTAAGTAAAAAAATGTTTAATGTAATTGTAGTTATTAATCCTAAACTATTTACTATATAATTTTAATAGTTACGCGTTGGAAAATTTACAATTGACTATAGCGTATGTGGAAAATACGCGCGACCTTACATTTTCGTATGTCGGCAGCGCCCGCTGGAAGGTTAAAAAACGCTTGGCTTCGGTAAAAAAAATATTTTTATATCAATTTGCAGTTTAATCATTTCTACTTTAATTTAAAGTTGAAGTGTTGTGAGAGCTGACAGATAATTAGAGAGACATATCGTACATTACGGGTTTAAGGTCTTTATAACTACATTAGTACATTACGGGCTTAATTCATGAGTAAATTATATGACTATCGAAATTTGAACCTTAAAAACGTTTTGATGAAGTAGCTATTAAAAGACAAGTTGCATAAAGTATATAATTGACAATGACAAGAAACATAATGTATTTAATTGGCAATAACGTTACATAAAGTATTTAGCTGATAATTTTAAACAGAAGTAAGATTGGCAAACCAGCCGGCTGCCAAAGGCGTTTAGTTGTAGTAATAAAATGAATCGACATGAATTAAATAAATTAAATATAAATTCTCTGCTTGATATAAGCCAGACTTTTGCTTGCTAAATTAATCATCATTTAAATGCTATATAACATGTGATGCAAATTAATGGGGAAAAGACTTTAGAACCTCAAATTGCCACTTCTGAACCATTTAATAAAAGATTATAAAGCAAAAAATATTTGATTCTGTTAAGAAGCTTTGTAACAGGAAAAAAAATCAAATTATTTAATCCTTCCTAAGAAGAAGCCAAAGATGAAAAATCCGTTCATCTAAAACTTCTTCTTGCTCAAATAGCATCTCTATTGTTCATAATACTGCTACAAGACTGCTGCTTCTTAATAATAAAGATACGTTTTTACCTATAAATAATTCTTAAAATTGCTTGTGTTTTATGTTACATTCAATTAAATAAATAAAATTACGAGAAAATATGATTTTTCTGTAACAATCACACTTGACATGAAGATCATATATAGACTAATACTTTTAAAATTTTTTACATAATTGCATATTTGCAATTATTGTATATTATGTGTTTAGTAGCAGTATTGTTCATTTTTTCAATGTTATTTTGTTATTTTAGTAATAATAAAATCAGTATTTATTTCTTATAATTCTTTTTCCTTGTTTAAAGTTATTTACAAAACCTTTTTGTCCATCTTTTACATCAAGTGCCAATGAAATGCTTTTATGGTACTTTTCCTTTAGCAGCGAGAAATCTCCAAATAATGTACAGTTCTACCAAATTTCTTACAATGTTCTTCAAGGCTTTGTTTTGCGACTTGCTTCGCGTTTGGTACTCATTGGCAACATCTGAGCCGGAATAATGGCAAAGTACCTCTTTTTCTAATTAACCTTCCAGCGGTCACGGCCATCATACCAACGTGAAAGGTTGCCCGTATTTCTCACTAACGCTATAGTAAAATGTTAATTTTCAAAAGCGTAACTATTAAAATTTTATTGTAAATAGCTTAGGATTAATAACTACAATCACTTTAAACATTTTTTGCTTTAAAAAAGTAGAAACAATATAAACATAGATTGCAATAACACTATAAAATGACCACAGATTAACTGAATTGATTCAAAATTAATATAAAGAAATTGTCGATTTTTGACAGTACAATTTGTATATAAAATATAAAGTGCAAAAATACAGAATGTATGTATAAAAAGCAAAAAGTAATTGAAAGTTAGATATGAAAAGGCAGATAATAGTTTCATTGCAGCGTTGCAATTTGAGCAAATACGTTGAATGTGCTCCAAATATATAAATTTCTGTGAAATCTCACAAATGAACCTCGAGATTCTAGTCCGCTTTTCCTTTTGGCAGGGTCTTACGCACCTTCAAATTCAATGCCTAGTTCGGCCTTTCTCTTTAGCACCTTTAATTTTAGCTCCCTCTTTAGAGATATGGGTGTGTTTTTTTTTCAACATTTTCCTTCGTAAATGCATTTGCCAGCTGTCGCCAGTCTGAAACAATACGGATTTATTTGTAAAATCGTACAAAATCAGATGTGACAAAAACTTACATGAACGGTCGCGCATATCTCTGAAATACAAATATTTGATCTTCAGAGACCTACTAACGCCACAAACTTCCAACGACGACTGAAAGTAGGTCAAAGGGAGGGGGACAAATAGCCAAGGGCAGGCGTTCCCAGTGCCCCCAGATCTAAATTTATAAAACGAAACTCATCCCTAGTATATCGTCCACATACGCGAGTCCGCCGGATGTTTAAAGAATTACTTGTGTATTATATTTATTATCAACATATACATTTATATGTATAAGCTTCATAAAAATATATGTGCTAAATATTTTTATTAAGTAGAATTTTCTAAATGTACCTGCCGTACTTATTGATCTGAAAAAAAAATCGAAGTTTTTGTAAGAAGATATTTAATTAATAAAGATAAGTATTAAAACTAATATCTAATCATATATCTATTGAATTTATATGGATAGTTCCATAAACAGAAATATGAGCAACTGTTAACGATACAAAATATTTGAATCGTTTACATCATGTAAATCATGCATCCATATAAAACATTAATTCATAACATTTGTGAATGACTGAAAGATGCTAGTTTTTAAATGCTCACTGTAAATGTATTTATGAATAAATAAAGTATTACATTATTAAGGCTTGGATTACTGGATTTTGAGCATTAATAAAGTATAAATATTAATAATTACACATTTTATAGACGACATTTTTGATACGTTTAAACATTGTCATGTTCTTGTAAATGGTGCATAAGTTCTTTTACTGTGATTGAAATTATCTGTTTTTAAGAAATATAACATTTATTTCTATTACAAGACTAGTTAATCTATATACATATGTAATTTAAATGACTACATTTCAGAAAGAAAATAGTTCGGTGTTTTTTCAGCTGCCTTTAACAACGTTTTTCAGTTTTCCAAGCTTTTTTTAAATTCCAACACCGAGTTGAGTTATTACTGACTTCTTCAAGGATGGCGAAATCACGTGACACTCTCACCTTTTGGGTTTTTCTTTTCAAGAAAATTCAAAATGTTCTTTAGTCAAAAGGTTCCCAGCTCCAGTCGTTTGGGAACTTGAATCTTACGGCCAAAATAGGTTTTCATGGTATATACATTTGGTTGAGAAGTTTTATCCGATTCTGGTAGTTTCTCAACATATTGCTGTTGTACTGCCCCATCTTTCTTATGTTCAATTTCAGATGCTCTTTTCTCCGGTATATTCTTTACTGAAGGAGTTCGAACCTCAAGGACATAGAGACGTTGTACAGTTCTCAGAAATTCGCCGTTCTACGTTTTTACTTTCACAAGGCGAACTGAGCCACACTTAAAGGAAATATTTCTGTTATTTTCCCCAGAGTTCAATTCAGATGTTTTTGATTGGGTACTTTGACAATAACCACTTCGTCGACCTTGAAATCGTGAGTTTTTATCCTTTTCTTGGTTTTTTACCTCAGTTGCTCCAAGTATTCCAGATGAAATCTACTTCTGAGATCATCTTGCCATTTTTAACTATACAGTTGAAGCCTACGAAGATACTGGGAAGATAGTTCCAAATGGTCAAGCTCTGGAATTCCATTTTGTCTCCTTTGTCTGAAGAATAAAGATGTTATTATCCAAATCATCGAGTTCAGAATAGTAGGTAAAAGGTCTTGAATTTACGATGTATTCGCAATTGCAAAGAATTTTATTCATTTCTTCGTAATTCTGGCATGCTCGGAATAGAGCTTTCTTCAGAAGATCTTTTACTAGGCCAATGAGGAAGACCCCATCTTCCTCGCCATGGAGTTGATGGCGTTATAAATTTCCAAATGATTTCCTTCCTTTCCTCTTTTTATACTACTTGTTGCCAGTCAATACAATGAAATAGTCGACTTCTTCCAAGAAAGTTTGTTCCATTATCTGAGTATATTACAGAAGGTGTCCCACGTCATGCATGAAACGCCTCAAGGCTAGTATGCAATTTTCTGCTGACAGCGAGGAAAGAAGTTTAAGATGTATTCATCAATATGCAGAGAATATGAAGAGCGAGATAAATGTTTTGGTACTGTCTTTTAAAAACAATGGATCAACCAAATCTACTCCAGTAACCTCAAATACATCATTTTTTACACGGTCTTCTGGTAAAAGAGGTAAATTCGTTTCCACAGGTATAGCGTCGAAACGCTTACAGCAGACACAGCTGTTTAGAATTTTTTGAATAGACTTCCTTCCTTTCAGAATCCAGTATTTCTCTCGAAGGTCCATCAGAATCTGAATCCCACAATACATAAGAGTTTGATGTTTGTACATGATTAACTTCCTTACCGCTGGATGTTTAGTTGGCAAGATCATCGGATACTTGAAGTCTTCTGTGTCTTAACGGTAAATTGTGCGGGTCTTAAATCTCAGTAAGCTATTCGTGTCAGCTGTGACATTTAAAGAGAGCAATCTTGGATTTGAAGGTCCATTAAACACATTTCTCTTCATTAACAGCATGAATAGATGTTCGGCTTCTTTTATTTCAAAACAAATAAGAGTTGGAGGAAAAGAAGCATTTATTTTTTCTGATATTGCAGATCAATGCAAACATGCACATAGTTTTCAAATAATTAGAGAATGATTTGTAATATCAATTATCTAGTTTTTCGGTTTGATTATGAACTGATAATATGGCTTTTCGTTTCTTAGTATTTATCAATTCTTCGTCTGCTTCTTCTGTGCTGTTTGGCAAATTTTCTTCATTTTCATAAAGCCACATAGGTTCCGTCCACCATTTTAAAGGGAAAAAAATCGATCCACTGAACATCCCCGGCTAGGACGGTCTGACGGATTTTGTGTGACCGGAATATTTCAACATTTTTATAATGGTGCGTATCCCTTGAACTCGGTTCCACACAAATGTTTCTCAGGTCACATTTCTCTTTATCCAGGTAAGTTCTGTAAATGAATTGCTCTAATAAAAATTCTTCAAATTTGGCATTTTTAGGTCTTTTGTAATTCTTGCACTCAACCTAGCACCAATGCAACACGCCAGCAGTTAAAGACGTGGAATTGTTAAATTCTTTAAATGCGAGACTCTAGCTCGGGACTGAATAAAGCCTAACAAACACTTCATCACTGACTTCCACTCTGAAGAAAATGCTCTATGCGATGTCTTTAGATTTTTATTCCCTTGTCTTTAGTTTAAATAAAAATCGTAGGTAATCCCTGTCCATCTCTCTGATTCCGATCTAAAGAAATGCTTTCTCAATGTGTGAGTCATTCCAACAGGAAATTTCAGGTAACGATTCAATAGGGAAGGAACAAGCTCAATTAAATTAGGACCACTTTCTAAGCAGGCATTCAACGAGTTTGTACCCTTTATACATGCAGATGTATCGAAAACCGGCATCAGTTTCGTAGTAATACTGTTTTCTTTAAATACAGGCCTTTGAAGAAGATAGTGTGCGTTTAACTCTATCATCTATTTCTTCAATGCCACCGTCAGCAATCCATTTTTCAAAGACCTCTGCATATATTCCAACCTTCTCGGATTCTACAAGTCTTTTATAAGCATAAGAAAGTCGTTTTTCGGCCATTTTTCTATTGTTAGGGAGCAGGGATGATTCTAAAACCCCAAGATAAGGCGACTTCGTACCCCCCTTCCTCATTAATCGTCAGGATGTTTTGAAAATATTCTAAAATATCTTGATGCATTTCAATCTTTTTTTTCTATTCAGCAGAAACAGTAATTTCAATGGCTTCTAACTTCCATAAATCACTTATATTACATTATTTTATAAATAAGTTTATCACTGTCATGCTTATGAATCTGAAGTACTTGTTTCTATTCCCATAAATGTTCAACCAAGCAAAATCTCAATAGCAGTCAATCCACAAGTTAAATTGAGAATTTTTCCAGTCATCAATTTTTCAGCTATATCAGCACCAATTATCGTATGGATTGAAGATGAGGAACAAGATGGTAAATATTCTTGATCCATTAGAGGAATTCTATTATCCTCTAGTTGCTTTGACCAGAATCCAGAAGATATCTGGCAAATTTTTCATTGTGACTATTATTTCTTTGCTAAGCCCTAATAACTTCTTCGGATAAACAAGATTCAACTAAAGGAAATAGTTAATACTAATAAAAAAGCATAGTAGCATGTTTTTCTGTTGTTATTCCTAAACTTCACAAAGCTCTAAGGTCCAAAGCTCAATCCAATCATACAAAGTAGGAAATTTTACCTTCTGATCCATTGAGTTAATAGAAGTTGTTAATTTCAAAAGTTCCCGAACGCAAAATTCCACAAGCATGGTATTTCGCCAAATCGTGATTTTAGCAAGTCTACTGTTTTGTAATAATTTTTCTTTGAAGTTGGAAAACTTTCAACTAACTCTCTAGCTCTACCAGAAGGTAATGTAGCTTGAATAAAATACTGAAGTTTATCCGCCTCGTCAATATAAGGGTTACTGTCAATTTCAATAAACTGACCCCCAAAATGGCAACCATTCCTTGATTTCACCACCAAACTTTTAAATTCCAGTAACAGCAACTTAAATTTTCTTTTAGAAATACTTTGGACTGAGCTAGAGTCCTCACTTCCTTCATGGCTGCAACATTTGTTTTTAAAAATAATGTTGATTCGCTTAAATTTCTTTTTATATTCATCTGCAGAAAAAGTTTCAGCCTCCAAGTCGTCTGGTTTCATTTCTATTTCAAGCAACATTAAGTTCATAATTTCATCATTTAGTATACCAAGTTAGTTATACTTTTCACCAAGTAGATCAAAGTCGGTTAATAAATCAAAATTGGCATCATCTTTGGAAATTTCATCATTAATGGTGTTATATAAACGTGTAAATGATGAACGTGAAACAGTTCTTTTCATTTTAAAAATTTTCCATTTTTATCTTAAACAAATTCAAATTACAATAAATCACTC
The DNA here is from genome assembly GCA_026543055.1 of Argiope trifasciata. Classification (NCBI taxonomy): domain Eukaryota; kingdom Metazoa; phylum Arthropoda; class Arachnida; order Araneae; family Araneidae; genus Argiope; species Argiope trifasciata. The sequence goes on along the minus strand of JAPMOQ010010464.1, from coordinate 269,149 downwards.
AAATTAAAACTCAAATTCAAAATTCACTTGCATTTTTCTCATTTATTTCAAATCACAGTCCTGTCGCGAACGCCATGTCGTGTACTCGCCTATGGTACACGGGAATCTATTCCTGTGATTAAAATTATTCTCCTTGTAAAAAAAAACCACCTATAGCATTTATTTCTACGGCAAGGCAAGTTAATCTGTGTACATATTTAATTTAAATGACTGTATTTCCGAAAGAAAATTGTTTAGAGTCTTTTCAGCTGTCGTTAACAATGCTTTACAGTTTCCCAAGCTTTTTTTAAAAATTCCAATGCCGAGTTGAGTTTTTATTGGCTTCTTTAAAGGTCACTGATTCACGCGACAAACATAATCGAAAGTACATTCAAAATATTTCAAACAAGAAACTCAAATCGCATCTTACATAAATAGCAAATAACGATACTATCAGATCGTTTTTGCTTTAAAATTTATCATCCACATTCGCATTTCCATCACACTTAGAAATAACTGTAAGTACATTCAAAGTATTTTCAAAGTGGAAAGTGGAATCGAGATAGATAGCCGCTTTTGTAGCGGATGGGTCTTAAAATTTAATACGGGAAACTTAATACGGCAATTTAATTTAAGTTTAAAATATGGCAGGTATCTGCTGAAAAAGGATAAATCTAATTATATCAATGAATTGGGCTCATGTGATTGAACTTAACATTCCGAATATCAGATAATTCTAAAAAAGTTTTAACAATCTTTTATTTTTGATTTATAAGGTTTGAAATAATTTTGAGTGAATATATAATGAATATTGAGAAAAATATTCAAAATGAAAAATATGTAAAAAGTATTTATTTGAGACCCGAACTGAAGACCAGCAAAAGTCTTTTATTCGCCTTACCGCTCAACCCCCCGAAGACACTTATTGTCTTTATAAATATAAGGTCATTGAAACTGAATACAATAATCCAATTGAAGTTTAAAGTAAGGAAGGATTCAGTTGAAAAAGTACAATGCTGAGTACATCTATGAATTCTGCTCTTGTGCATGAACTTAGCATTTGAAATTTGAGATAAATTCAGAAATAGTAGAAAGAAATCTTTTATTTTAGATTCATAAGGTTTGGAATAGATCACAATGAATATGTAATAAATATTTGGAAAAATATTCAAAATAAAAATAATGACAAAAATATGCTTTAAAAAATGTGGTTTCGAGACTCGAACTGAAGACAGACAAAATTCTTTGTATTACCCAATCGCTCTACGAACTAACGTCACTTATTCTTTCAATGACTAAAGGTTCCTTGTAACTAAATACGATAACACAATTCAAGTTTATGATATGGTAGGATTCTGGGGAAAAAGCAGAATGCTAAGTATATCAAGGAATTCTGCGCACGCACATGAACTTCACATTTCAAATATCAGGTAATTCAAGAAATACTTTAACGAAATATTTAATTTTTGATTTATAGGTTTGGAATAATTTACAATAAATATATAATGAATATTTCTAAAAATATTGATTTGAGTGCTGTTTTCCTCTTTTTCCTAGAATAGAATTTGACTTCAAGTAAGCTGTCATGTGCCAGAACTTTGATTTCCGATCAAGAAGCATATTCCTCATTCTGATACTAATCACATTCTTTTTAATTGTTTTAACGTAATGTTTCTCTATGTTTCTTGTCTGTAAAGAATAAGTGCTTTTAATGGTTTGCAATATTCACTGCTTAAATCTCCCACACTTAGAAATCTTAAGAGCAGTTAGTTTTTCTCGCTGAAATTTTATGGCTATAATAAGCACTTGGAGAAAACTGTTCTATTACCGGTTAAAGTTTAGGTGGATTTTTTTTTTCTTTTCGAAACAACGGTATATCTACGAAGCAAAACTCCGAATTTTTAATAAAATTTAACTGTGTTATGAATAGAAATAGGTTTCAGTTCATTGAAAGTTTTTCTATCTATACTGCACATATTTACGATTTTTTCTTGACTGCCAGATTTCATAAAATGAGTTTTTGTTAATTCGCAAAAATGTTTATTATAATAATGCATTTCTTATTTTTATGAAATTACCTAGTCTTACGATCTATGTTTTGTAGTTATTAACAACGTCAGCATAACATAATGATGTTAAATGCGGCAAATTTGATACCTACAGCAGGAAATCACATTTTTACAGTGGTCATAAAATACTAATCTAAGAAAAGAGTTTAAATCAATATACCAAAAGAAAAAGTAACACTTAAATGTGATAAATAAATGTAATGTTTAATAAATAAACTTCTTAAAGCCTGCTAACTTATTTTAGATAAATTCTTGCATGAAAAAATCGATTAATAATAATACAATGAAATTTCGAAACAGAATTTTCAATTTACGTCAAACTCGCTCAGAGCTTTAAAATATACTTTTTTTCCGAATCAAGGACCTCAGATTTATACATTAAGATCAAGAAAGGACATAAATAAATTTTAGTTTTAAACTCGAATGTAGATAAATCCGATTTTAACATAGAGATTTCTATGAACAAATATCAAAATTCGTTAAATTCAAATGCAATATTTTTAGACCATGACAAACTTCTAATTTAACGGATCTGCCATCAAACTAACGAATAAATTCTTATGACTTGCATTTAAATTATGTGACATTTTATCTTTTATAAAATATTGAAAAAGATATTAATTTGTCATGTCTTTACTTTAATTTGAATCATTTCAAAATTCTTCAAATGATTTGGATGAGTGTACAGTCTTACATTAACGTACAAATTTGTTACAGCAGTAATTCTAAATAATTTTAAAAACCTTTGACAAATATTCGAAAGGAGTCAAGGAGATTTGGCAATTAAATATAAAATTTAATAAGAAAAACATAACCTTTATTTACAAATTTAATATACAAAAACTGATCTCTTACAAGGTTATAACCACATAAAAAGCAAAATGTTAATGTACTAAATTGAGAATCCTGTACACATATCAAATTAAATTAAACATATATGGAATTCCTATTTTATACAATCAGCTTAACATGAATTCAAACAGTTTTAAAAGCAAAGTATTCATTAAACATAAAACTGATATACTGGAGTTCGTTAAAAAAATTTGTGATGCATGATTCAACTTTGAATTGTTGAGAATTTAATATATCAAATTTGGAATAAAAATCGAAATTTAATGCTTCCGAAAATTCTGAATCTCTAATTCTCTCGTATTTTATTAATAAATGAAAGAAAGAAAGGAAGTAATCTAAACTACATTATTCAATATTCATCGCATTCACTCACTTTTTTTAACCCTCAATACATTTCCTTATACTCGAATAGATTTTTTTCAGAATTTTTATTCAAGCTAATGAAGAGCGAGAATCATTTTCTACGAAGGCATATTGATCGTTGTGCTGATCAAGCACGATGATCAAATGCTTTCGAAGAATAAAAGGACATTTTGATTACCTGGCCGGCCGTGCCAATAAAAGTATCTCTATTCGCGGATATACAATTCAATTAAAAGTTAAAACTGAGATTTAGAAATCCCGTTTTAGTACTTCAAGTTTAGTATTAAACTATTACCCATTCATTTTTAATAAATCAATTTAAAAAATAAAATCTCGATTTGAAAATTAACTGCAAACGGATGCAACGAATAAATGTTTACTTAAAAAAGCTACAAAGACGATGTTAATATCTTTTGTACGTGATATAATTAGATTTGAATTAATGTGTATTGATATGTTTTTAAATTGATGCTATGGAATTTAGGAAATTTTATCACAATTTAAGAAAAGTTACAATCTCAAAAATAAGATTCAAAATATATTCATAAAGCCTCTTTTTAACGCACAACTCTGTTTCATGTGTGCAAAAACAAAAGTTTAATAGAATATTTTCTAATATTTTTCAAGTTCAAATAACTTAGCAAAGTAAGAATGTTTACATTTCAATTTTGCCTTTTCTTTCACACAGAACATAGAGGTATGCCCCTCTGAAAAGTAGTATCAATTCGCGTGTTTTAAATTAGAAAAGCATACATATTCCATGTAACATTAAATTTCAGTGCTATTTTGGCTTTAAAGCAAAATTTTTATTTCTAGAAAATTGAAATCTGATCACATAACTGATATCAAGCATAAAATAAGCGAATATGAAAATCCTTAAGAAAATTAAACTACATTTATATTACAATTATACACATATGGCCATACACACATGAGTCAACTCATTTCATGGACATAAAGTGAAGTTCTAGAAATGAATGAAATAAGGATATTGCTTTACCGGGCTTTGACATTTAGCTCAAAATGGAAACGCTGAATTTCATAATATTTGTTAACAAATTAAAATCTACACAACAAACAATTAAATTGATATGAAGAAACAATCAGTTGATAGTAAAAATTTAATTTTTTAGAATATGCTATAACAATAGTTGAAAGATAATCTCAACAACTGTCATTGCCCCATTGTCAATGCATTCTCCATTGACAATGGGAAAATATGCCATAAACTAATTACAGTTGTATGTTAATCACTGAGATCTCCGTCTATATTTCTGGGTCATCGATAGTTCTGCTTGTGAATTAACTAGAATGTAAAAAAAGATTATTTTTACAATTGAAATGTCTACATCATGTGGAAAAGGTATAAACTTTCAACATTGTTGTCTAAACCCAATTTTCAACAAGCAAAAAATGATGAAATACAAAATTAAATTTTAATTTATCCATTTTTTCAAAAATCTTTACTGTTTTTAAAAAATGCCTGTGTCTAATGGAGTAGAAAACATCAGCGTCGAAGAAATAAAATAAATCTAAAGCTATTAAGTTATATATGAATAAAAATTTCTAGAAATTATTTTAAGATGAAGTATTGATTTATATGCCAAACATGTTTTGAATCATGTAAATTCCATAAAATTCAACCTTTTTCAATATCAAAAAAAAAATTATTGCATTGGTTGGAAGAATTCTCCAAAAAATATATAAATATTCAACATGTTAAAAATAGAAGAATAAAACATGCCATATGTATTGATATCCTCAAATAATGTTAACTATATGCATTCACATTTCCCTTATGCAGATCATCGATAATATTTTGGTACTAAATAAACCTTCGAGGTTTAGTTTATTGTTTTACAAACAGCTGATGTTGAATCTTCATCCAATATTTCATTGAAAAGACGACCAAATTCCGAAATATACTTGCTGAAGATTCCTAATGTCATCCGTTGTACAGTAATCTCTTATCAAAACATGCCAATATCTGAAAAAGATTAAATATTTCAATTAACTTAGATCTGAAAATATAAAGAATACTATTAAATGTTTGAGTATAAGTGTCTCAATTTTGCTTTCAAATAAATGATTCAAAAGTCTGAAAAAAGATTTTTTTTTACAATATTGCTATTCATTGAAGCTAAAATAAAAATCATTTTAAAATGTAAATTTAGTAACATCTCACCTTATCTTTTCACCTTTTGAAACTGAAATTTATAATTTGCACAAACTGTTGCTCATGAATCAAGTTTTGGGGAAACTCAAAATTTAAATTTTTTTAATTACTTTAAACAACCATCTTGTAGTGGTTCGTCGAACAATGTGCAGGATTTTTATTATTTATATGAACCAGTAACACAATATGCACAACCACTGCAACACGAACAATATCCACAGCAATTCGAAACCGGTGAATTTGCGAGTCCAAATGTTGAACATGCTTCTATCGGATTGCCTACTCAATTACCGGACGATAGGCAATTGATAGATGCAATCAAAGAGTGGTTGAAAAGTCCAAATTTTGATTTTGTTCAACATTTGGAAACAGATATGTCTGACTTGTCGCTGGATTTATTACCAGATATTTTTTATTAACTGGTGTTTGTAAAAATATCTGGTAATAAATTTGCATTATTTATTATTTCATTTATTTATTTTCATATTTTATCTATTTTTATATATTGTACATTATTTATTTGCATATATTCTATTTTTATTTATTATTTATTTATTATTTCATTTATTTATTTCATCATGTGTATATATTTTCATATTTTCATTATTTATTTGTAATTATATTTTGTATATATTGTATATATTTTTATTGAAAAAAAAATAAATTCAATTTATTTTTTTGAAAACAGTTTCTGTTTTTTTACGAGTAGAGTGATTTCATTTTTTTAAAAATTGGCTCTTTTTAATAGCAGAGTAATTAAACTATTTGAGAAAAAAAAAAAGATTGAAACAAGATAAACAAATGTGTGAAAAATATTATTGCATAGATTGTTATGATGTCGTTTCTTTTAGGAAATGTAATCGATATAAATGCGAATTGAAAGAAAAAGGTATTAGATGCATCAGTTGTTCAGAATATAAAAAAAGAAAAAGTTTGAGTCCAGACACAAAAAAATAGCAATTGAATAATAATTTTAACATTTTCAAAGAATATTTATAATAATATTATTATAAAGACATAAAATTACTTTTTTTTAAAAGTGTTTAATCGTTCTCTCGCCTTCTGCTGTTTTCTGAATAATAAAATTTTTGTGACCTTTTGAAAGACATTTCCACTTGGAAAAATCTTTTCAAAAGGTAATTTTTAAATTTTTTATTAAAAGAATACAATGTATGTGTACATTTATTTAAAGTTTAAAAAAATAACCTTCTTTGGGAATTCTTTTTCTAAAATAACCGTCTTTGGGCATTTTTTTGTAAAAGTACTGTCTTTGGGTATTTTTTTGTAAAAGTACTGTCTTTGGGTATTTTTTTGTAAAAGTACCGTCTTTGGGTATTTTTTTAAATAAAATAACCATCTTTGGGTATTTTTTAAATAAAACAACCGTCTTTGGGTATTTTCTTGTAAAATGACCATCTTTGGAATTTTTTAAATAAAACAACCGTCTTTGGGTATTTTTTTGTAAAATGACCATCTTTGGATTTTTTAAATAAAACAACCGTTTTTGGGTATTTTTTGTAAAATAACAATCTTTGGAATTTTTTAATAAAACAACCGTCTTTGGGTATTTTCTTGCAAAATAACCATCTTTGGAAATTTTTAATAAAACAACCGTCTTTGGGTATTTTTTGTAAAATAACCTTTTTTGGATAAACGATTAAAATTACGATAGAGATTAATCGATAAATTAATAATCGATAATCCAACATTGATTTTTAAATCGATTTAAAAATAATCGGTACAATTAAATCGATTATTTTATATCGATTATTTTTAAATCGATTTAAAAATAATCGATAATTGCTTTTTTGCAATCTTGTAAAAATCTGGTAGGGTACCAGTGCTCAACTTATTTTGTGGGCCACTATAATTCAAAAAAGTTGTTCTTGTGTGCAATCGATTTCTTCACAATTTTAGCCCAATTCTTTTTATTTTAGTTGAAGTGTTGCACCGTGTGCCCCCGAGTTTTTCGCCAATATGGCAACCCAACGGAACTTTCTTACAGTAACCCTAATTCTGTTTTGTTTACTACTTTTTACAATAGTTGAGTTGTTCATGAACTACTACTGTTTTATAATAAATTTAATATTTAAAATATCGATTTCGGATGATTTAAATTTTGTTTATTATTTTAATTTAAAATTTATTATACAAAGAAAGTTTAGAATAAAATTAATATTAATTAAAATAACATTTATTTCATTTTTAGTGTTAATATTTACAAAAAAAATTCGTTTCCCCATTTTTAATTAACACTATGCGAATTCGCAAATCGTCTGCGTTTTCGTATTAAAAGAAGTTTGCCATGGAATTATTCGCCTTTCTCGTAATTCTTTTGGGGCTCCAACATTTGGTTCCCTCGAAATATTATGTCTGCAATCGTACAGGAGTGGATGTATGGTAGTTGGGATGCTAGGCACTAATTCGAACCTGCTGAATGTATGAGGGATATATATATATATATATATATATTTAGTTGATGAGGTTTGAAAAGAATGTTTTGAAGTGTTGAGTGTTTATAAAAAGATTAAATAAAACAAGTAAGTACATTAAATATTAAAAATTCTGTTTAATATTCGTTCCTATAATATTCTTTATTCTTATTTGTTATATGCACTATTCCTTAATCCAACCGTTCATCTGTTTAATTTGCTAGCGAAGCTACTGCATTCCCGCTCCGTAGGAAAGCAAGCCCTAGGATGTTTTTTTAAAGTTAAAAAATACTGCCCGGTGCCTTCTACAGATGCCGAAGGCATCTGTAGAAGGTAACCATTGAAACCATTAACCATTGAAAAATATTAAGACCAGTTTTTAACGAAAGTATAAAGGACTAAGTAAAGCAACTGCAGATCTTTGATTTTAAATAAAATTAATTAGTTCAGTCAAATTGTCAATAAGAATATAACAAAATTTTAAAAAATACAAAAGGCCAATTTTATTGTTTCAGGTGTATTTTGGATACCCAGTTACACAACTTTATTTTGCATCAGGATATGTAGTTATAGGATAACTGGATGCTGTGGGAATGGTATTTTGATATTGGCATTTTGTATTGAGATAAACAACTATTAATCGGAATCGAAGAGTTGAAGGAAAAATTAATAAGATATTTAGGCCAATATCAGCATTCTTTTTTGAATGGTGTATCCTGAATAAAAAGAATTTGAAAAGTACTTATAGGCTCAATAACCTATTTTTATCGGAATTCATGAACAAAAAGAGAAAAATCCTGTTCTAAAGTTTCATTCAACGACTTAGTAAGCTATGAAAATAGTTGAGTTTTGAAAATAAGTCGTGAAAATGTAAAATGGAAATTTTTGAAAAGATTGAATCGTTGAAAATGTTAAGAAGTTCTTGTACCTCACGGTCTCAAAAATAAATTCAGGCCTAGGAACTTAAATAGAGTTTATTTGAAATTTAATCTCAACTTCGAAAGCATGACTTTATAAAAAATGCGTTTTGAATAGCGGCATATAATTCAGAAAATTATTATTATTTGCAAAATTATACGAAATGGCTCAGCCACGATTAAACAATATTCCAGTTCCGCGTAATGAAATCTCCAATGAAAATGAAATGCCCTTTCTACCAATACTTTTGTATAATCCCAAAAAAGGTTTTGATATTTTCAATGGTAGAAGTTTTCTATTTTGAATCCTATTCTGTTACCACCTTTTCCCCTAATCGGTACTTTCCACGTATGTTTATGAAAAGGCATTTACAAAAGGATTTCTACTCATTGTCGCTCATGTGGAACAGTCATGTTATAGCTTATCAATGGAAAAGGAAACATTTAACCCGATGGAAACACGATGCAGTGTAGGATTTTATCTTTCCCTTTTATTAAATCTGCTATTTTATTGCTATTTGTAATCATCGAATAATACTTAAAAAACTTTTTCAGTCCCGAATTCTGACCAATAAAAAAGTCAATTGTCAGAATTTGGTATATTTTTTACGTATTTTAAAAAAAATACAAAAATTCGAAAATAATATAGTTGTTGAACTGAAGATTTTGCCTGTTATTCCTTTCAATAAAACATGCTTCTAAGTGGAATGAAAAGATTATCATTGATATTATAAAAGTTTTTTTCACTTTTAAAAAGTTTTCCCCTTATCTAATTACGCCCTCATCAATTTCAAAAGCTTATTTTTTTAAATTTGTTTATACAATATGTTACAGAAAAGTTTACTCTTGTCTTAGTAACCTTTTATTTAAGCCCTATAAACCATTATTGAATTTTTTACGCCACCTACCACTTTCCACTGGTAGTACGGAAGTTTGAAGAAACTGAGGGACCTGATCAAATGGGCCCTCTTGTTCTCAATAATTGTTTAAAATTATAAGGCCCATATTGAAATACCCTTAGTTTTTGCATATCGAAGAAAACTGGGTATACAGAAGGTCTCTAAGTGCATTAAAAAAAGAGATACAATCTGTATTTTTGTGTAATTATCAAACACTAAATTTCTAGTTAATTGAAAACGTTAAAGTCCATGAAAAGTTTATAAAGTTTAAAAAAGATGCTAAGGATCGTTTATATAGTAAAATTATTTCTTTTTTATATAAAGAAGTGGAAAAAGGCCAGGCTTTTTTTCTCATCTGAAAATAAAGGAAAATTTGAAAGCGAAATTTTACTTTTCAATAATGAAGTACCTGATTTTGAATAAAATGGCCATTTATTAAAAATACTTAAAAAGTAGAATCTTATAGTAGTAGAAAGTTCAGCATTTTAAATTTCATTAAATAGTTCAAAGTTCTTAAAAAAAGTATTTTTATGAGTCAAAATAATGTCTTGATAAAAGCAGTTGAAGTTAAAATCAAATCGTAAGAAGCGTCATTTAAATAAACCGGTACAATCCTCCTGCTAATAAATAATTTGAAAATCCTAGGGAAATCATTGAAAAAAGATTAATATGCAGATATAACTATAAATAAAATCATTAAAACTTCAATTTTAAAAGCGATTTTTGTTTTCTCTACGTGTGTTGACGTTTTTTCTATTGACTAGAAAAATTATTTCGAGAGAAAACGATGTTATTTGCTGTTTACGACATTAAAATCAAAATTAATAATTGACATTTTATTTTGTTTTGTTATTTCATGCCACATTTTTGGTTCCAAACAAATCTCGTATAATTTCATGCTCCCTTATAATAATTTTTCAAAAGAGGGTTTCGCCACGAAAATCGTCATTCGTGAGAATTTTAAAGAATAAATTTTGACTCAATGTTTGGGTATTATAGGGTTTAACGATGTAAAGATACGTAAATTCTATTTCAGTCATCTTCAAAGAAATTTAAATCGATGCATTATCATCAATAGAGAATCCACACCTGCAATTGAACTCAAAATCAGGCTATGAATCGCTAATTTTTCAAAATATATTAATAAAAATATAAAAAAAATAATGAAAAATATTATTTCAAAAAATTATAAAATTAGCAATATTATAGATATGGGGAAATTAAATCTTTATTTTAGAGCTTAAAATTAGAATATGTTTATCTTAGGTTTATTTTAGCTGACACAATTCTACAATCGGTAGAAAAAATATTGATTGCACGACCATTAATCACAAAGAAAAAATATTTTATAACCTAAAATGATACTCTGACAATATTGGTTGCTAAAATTTATTATTTAAAGAGATAAATTATGGAAATAAAACTTTAGGCTTGTTAAATAAACAAATTTGAATGAATGAATTTTGTAAGTGAACGGCTCAACTTCGTAAATATGTATTATAAGTTTGTCAACCAATGTATTTTCTTCCCCGAAAACTTTCTTTTTGTGATGCCTAACAAAGAAATATTTTCAAAGTTATGTTAAAAGAAGTATTTTGATGAAAATGATGAGTCCTATTTACATTTCGTCAATATCTTATGAAATCTTCAAATCATATGTTTTCACATTCCCTACTTGGTGGTACATGTTAATAATTTACTTCAGAAATTTAAATTTTATTAAGTAAATGTAATTAAGTAAAACACTCTATTCAAAGATAGTTAAACCTCCACACGGTTTAAATAATTTATTTCTAAATGTAAAAATCTCTAATATTTTAAGGTGACATAAAAAAAATAAGTGGGTGCAAAGTGAAATTTCATTTTTTAATCATAAAATGTGTCATCAAGAATAAAATAATTACTGATAAATAAAATCAAAAAATCTCATAAATTTAATTAATTATAAATCCTACAAAATTGGTATGCTCTATTTTTCTGAGAGAAAATAATGCCTCAATAAAAAATTTATAGATATATCGAGATAGTATGATATTTGAAAGTTTTTATTTAAACTATCCCCGACTATCTTACTAAAAAGCTTCATAAAATCTTGAAATGAAACTCTAATGATTTCAGTATTAAAACCAAGTGGATTATTTTATTTATAATAACGGCCAAGAACAATTTAATTTTCTTCTTGGAAATTGTGTGCAAGGAAATATTGATTCGTGCTGCCATCTCTTTAGTATATACATATAATAAAGCTGCAGTTATTTAGAAAAGCTTTCAGAAATTTGTACATTTGTTAAGGGCGTTTCCAAAAAGAAGATTTTGGTGACAAATTTCTATTTCATTAAAAAAAAAGCTACATATAGAAAAAAGAGATCATCGAAAAGATGTCAATTGATTAAATGGGGAAAAGATTCATAAATTAAATTCCAAACGTTGATTTGATTTAGAAGAATTGAAATAAATCTTTTACGATCATTACATATTCCAAGAATGAAATTAAACTCAGAATCGGGTAATGAAACTGATTATTTTTCAAACAATTAAATTACTACATTATTACATGTGGGGAATGTCCCTTTAAATTTTCAATATCAAACACTTGCAAATTGTAAGAACGTTATTTCATATTTTACAAATCAAATCTATTAATCAACTAATTGATAAAAATATCGCAAATTCATTTAAATATTCAAATCTAAAAGCAAAGTAGGTAATATATTTAATTGTTTTATTTACAAGTAGAATTTATTTTTCTGTTGAAAAATAAAATTCCATTGATTAGTGCTGCCATCTATTATTAGAATACAACAAAAGAGTTTCGTCAGAAAAAGATTTAATAATTTTTCATACCTATTAAGAAACATTTCTTAAAAAAGGTTTACCCAAGAAATAATTTTCTTTCAAAAGGAAATCTTAAAGCACAAAAGTGGAAACAATAATTAGGTTCTATTTGATACAATGGTATAAAGATTTAAAGAATGTACTTCTAAAAGAAAATATTTCTTAAAAAAATTAAAATGTACCTATTAGGATGTTCGAGGATTAAAATCCTGCAAATAAAATCAGAAAACAGATAATGAATGTGATTATTTTTTCAAACAGAATTACATAATATTACATAAGAGATACAGAATTATCATAATTGTCTACTTAGGTAAAATTTAATATCATAACTCTTAAGCTGATATAAAATTTAATAACTATATTTTATTTTTAAATTAGATATAATTGTTTCAGCTAACTGATTAAAATTGCCAAATTCGTCGAGAAAAGAAATAATTGCACGACAATTGTTCTCTCGGAAATATGACTTTACAATTTCAAATATTGTTCTGACATTATTAATGGTTAAACAATTATTAAATAATTTTTTTTTAATTTTCAAAGAAAAAAGATATGTAAGTTAGAAATTAATATTTATTTAATACACATTCATTATCTTTTTCCACATATTATCATTTTGTAGTATAAAATATTATTTGTTTATATCGCTAGCCCTAAATTATCATGCAAATTGAATCGTATTAGAATATTTTCTATTTTAATGAAAATGAAATACGCTGATTTAAGTTTCTTACAGTAATATATAAATCTAAAATCCATTTTATTCAAATTCACTTCTCGATCTGCTAATAATCTAATTTAGAAGCATCGTTCGAATAAATGATACACTTAAAAGATATTTTTAAAAAATGCACAGATAGCTCATTTTAAAGAATACACCAATTCCCCAAATTTAAATAACTTTGCACAATCGAATATTGGAGAAAAATTGATGAAGCTTTCTTACTCGATCAATAAACTTGCATTTAAATAAAATTGTTTATTAGCAAAGAAATACTTCTCAGAATGCAGCTATACAAAGGTCTTGATGAAACTTGATTTACTGAATCAAAAAGTTGTTTCAAAAGAGCAGATTAGTTAAAATTATTCCAGATATACATCATTAAAATTTTACACCTCTCTTTCTTCAATAAATCAGTTGAAAACATTGTTGAAATTTTGTAAAAGGTATATTAATACTCAGCCTTAAAAATTAATAAAATGACTATAAATTTTAAAACCAAAACAAGATAGATTATGTCTATTTAATTCCTTCTTATACACGGACAATTCATTTTTCTTCAGAAATAGATGCTAATGTAAGTTAAAATCCCTGTCATAAAAGAGAGAACAATTACACAGAAGATATTTTTTTCTTTTTCTTATAGTCTTTTTATGTTTATTTATTTTAGAAATTAGTTGCATATTAATCTAGAATCCTTTTGAATCATGATCATCTCTATAGTTTGTGAATCCTGATTGATACATAACTTGGCTTTAAAAGAATATAATCAAACTTTAACAAAAGCATTTTTTATTTATTAGCAACTAATTTTGATGACATTAATTTCATATTCTCTGAAGAAACATTTCTATTCCGAAATGAGATGCTATGGAATATAAATTGGAGCAAAAATCTCAATTTTGGGCTTAAAACTCTCATGCACAGTAATAAAAATTTCTTTTTCTGTTCCGCTGCTATGATTTTAAATTCTGTGAAAACTAGCAACCTGTCCTAGACCACATACACTCATTCCTCACTTCTACATTTACATTCATTTCTTCTGAAAATTTTGGTCTCAACACGGTTCCCTTCACTTTTGTGTTTTCTCCAAAACCTTGTGAATATTATATTAAATTAATATATGCTACTCTTCAATTTTCAAAGGGAAATGTGGGAGGGTATCATTATTCTGAGGAAAGTAAAATTTCTCCGTTATGAGTCTTACATTAATACTTGCTTTCTTATATAAAAAAATTAAATTAAACATAGCTAATTATTGGTATGTCATAATCTTTAATTAAATAAAAGGTATGAGTTATAATATAAAAGTATTCAGCTAGCTTCAGATTTAATCAATGCTTTCCGAATTTCTTCAAAAAGTAATAATAAATCATGAGTGTGGAGAGCTAGAAGTGCACTAATTATTTTGGAATTTATTGGTAGATTAATGAACCCTAATCTTCAGTTAAATATTTTTAAATTTTCAGCCCAAATTTTGGGTTTGTGAAGCAAATTTATTTTTATCAGTATATTTTTTTATTTATATTGTTTTTGGACTCTATTTCAAAAAGCCGATTTTTTTTCTTTGTATCTTTCATTTATTTATTTTTCTTTGACATAATAAAATGTTCATTCTTGGAATTTTTCAATCAATTTTCTGAAATAAAAATTGGTTCATACTTGGGTTTGAGGGTTTCTCAAACCCGATTTTTCAAAGTAAATTTATCATATTTGAAAACAGTTTTTAATTTTAAAAAACTGGTTTCCCGCAAAAAACAGAATTTTTTCTTAAATAAAAAGGAATTTTAATCGTTATGATAGTCCAACAGCTGAAGGATTACTGGGATGAGATGCCAATTTATTAATAATTAAAGGTATATTTGAATTTCTGTCAAATAATCTTAAAAAATTAAACACTAAAATAAATATGAAATTATTGCAGGTTTTCAGAATAACGAATTCAAGAAATAAGACAAATTGAAATAGCAACTCTTTCGCTATATTTACAAAATCCACAAAACGTTTCTAGTTCAGCGAATAAATCTATTGTGTTTTCATTATGTTCAAAAACCAAAATTATTAAGTTTCTGGAAAGATATTACCCAGAATATTTCCTAATTCTTACAATGAAACCGATTCTTATGAAGAACAAATAGAATAAACTAAAGGTGGGTTCAGACGAGGAATTATTATTGTCCGGAAACGTTGTCTCCCTGCTGTTGTCCCGGCATTGTCCTCGTGTGAACACTTGAGACAGCGCGGACAACGTTTGTCCCGACCTGACAATCATTTGCCATTGTCCCATTGTGGTCACGTGATTTTCCGGAAGTATTCGTGATCTTCTATTGCCGACAATAATAAGCCTCGTCTGAGCCCGCCTTAACTCATCAGAATAATTTAGGGTGTCCTAAATTAAAGTTGCGCTATTCAGAGCTATACGCCGCCGTAATTATTCATCCGAAAATTCTGAAATTTTGGGCACGCCTTAATAGAGGGGTGGAAAAGATATTTTACTAAAAAAAAATTAGTTCCAAATGTCGCCACTAGAGGGCGTATTCAGGCAAAGTGAGGCTGTCCGACGTGATAGATCCCACACCGTCACCAATAACCCAATGCGCAGCTCTAGTGCCACTTTAATTCAACCAACCAACTAACCAAACATTTAAAACCACAGCATATGCAAATGTTGCAACGTCACTTAACAGCTAATCAGTATAGAAAGGAATGCATTCGTTGAAAATTCATGCGAGTGTGTTCGCGGCAGAAAGTGATTTTAAGTTTGCAATCTCGGGCTTTATTAATTAAACTATTTTATCAAAACCACGATTTAGCACCAACAGCCTTAAGGGAATTTCGGACTTTGAAGAACCTTTGAACAGGTCCCATGACGTCTCAAGGATAAAAAAATGACTACAAAGTTTAAAGAAACAGGATCGTTGGGTGCTCGTCCTGAAAGAGAATCAGTTCCTTCAGAAGTCATTGAGGAGGTTGCACTTCAAGTGGAAGAGGACAAAACAACAAACTTCATGGCTAGCAGTAGTGTTCGCCATGTAGTAAAAGTGTTGGATAGGCCACTTCCCACTGTGCATAGGTTCCTCAGGAATGTCCTACGGCGTTATCCATACAAAATCTTACTTATTCATCAGCTGCATCCACAAGATTTTGGAGAACGACTAACGTTCTCCCTGCAGTTTCTTGCTCGGTGTGAGGTTGATTCTGAATGGCCTTGAAAAATTTTGTGGTCCGATGAAGCTCATTTCCATTTTAACGGCTCGGTGAATAAACATAACTGTCGAATTCAGGCTACAGAACATCTCCGCTCTACACTAGATGTTCGGTCACATTCACCGAAAGTAACTGTATGGTGTGGATTCAATGCTTCTTTTATTCTGGAGCTGTACTTCTTCTAGGTACAAACTCCATCAAGTGCAGTAACATGCAATATCACGAAATAGCAATATGCATCGGTGTTGGAGAATGCAGTTGTTCCGGCTTTACAATCATGCCAATGTCTTGACCGAACGCTCAGGATGGTGCGACTCCACACACTGCAAATTAAGCAAAAAATATTCTGAAAACACATTTTACAGTAATGAACCACCACTTCAGTAATGCTTGGCTCTGGGGATATTTGAAAGATCTGGTTGGCCGTGACGACCCGAGAACGTTGCCTGATCTTAAAGTCAGTATTTACAGCTAAGTGTTCAATATTTCAACGCACACACTACGCTCTACTGTTGAACATGCCATTTTCAGTTTTCAGAGAATAGCTGATAATGGTGGCCATCATATCGAACATGAATTAATTCCAAGCTAATGCGCAATTCTTATAATAAAATAGTTGATAATACACCCTCTTGTGGCGATATTTGGAACTAATTTTTTTTTAGCAAAATGTCTTTCCTATCTCTTTATTAAGGCGTATCCAAAATTTCAGCATTTTTGGATTAATAATTACGACCGTGTGTACGACCCTAAAATATTATTCTCACATAGATCGCATATAAACTCTAACATTTCAACGGTGAATTTGTACATTCCAAGTATATTCAGAAGCAAAATGAAACATGATGAATTTTTTGGTTGCTTATGAGTTTTTACGAATCTGGAAATTTCTTGCAGATGCACCTCTTTTTCCAAAAATTAGTAGAGGTGGATCTTGTAGATGCACCCGATATTAAAAGTTGTTTCAAGATTAATTATAAAAATTCAAACCCGAAAGAAGCATACGCAATAAACATGAATGCGGCTAAATAAATAGCAATAATTTTAATAAAATTTATTTTCCATGATTTATTAATGTAAGTTAGGGACAATAGTGTATGCAAAATTAGCTTTGATAAGTTTCTAAGTTCATTCTAATATGAAAATGGGTAACATCAATGTATTTATTTCCCTAAAAGAGATTCTGATATTCTAAAATGAAGAATAAAATTTCTTTGTTCTTCTTTCATATGGGAAGAAGGTAAAAGGATTCACTAGGCTGATGAGATCCCCAGTGGAACGGTATGCGTATATTATTTTATTTCGTTTAGACTTTTCTGAGTCCTCATTTCAAAAATATGTTTTTTAATATTCCTATTGTTTAGTTTCCTTTTTCTGTGTGAGATTCGTAAATACTTTGAACAATAGAGAAGAAAGGATCGCTTAAGTCGATTCATAGAATCACGCTTGTCAAATATACTCGTAAAATAGTCAATGCGATGATACCTAAATTTTGATTTTTAGTTCCAAACAGTCTTTAAATTGATGTGTAAATTGAAATAAAAATCTAAGTGTCACTTGATATTTAAATATTAAAAATAACTTCCAAATTCTGTTCGTTTATTGAATTTTCTGAATTTATTTATTTCATCTAAAAAGGCATCATTACTCGTATATCTCTAAAAATTTTAATATTAAAAAGCAAAATAGATTATTCTATTTATAATAATGAACAAGTTGATTTTCTTCTTGAAAACTTTTTCTAGGGAAATATTGATTCGTACAGCCATCTTTTTAATACAATAATATTTTTAGTAAATATGATAAAACTGCAGTTATTTAGAATTTTTTCTTCAGAAATCTACATTTTTGTTAGTTATATTTTTAGAAAAAAATATATACTCAGGATACAAATGCCAAATGATTAAACAGTGCAATGATTCATGAATTAAATTTCGTCGACTTATTTAGAAGAGTTGAAATGAATCTGTTATGATCATTAAAGATCCCAGTCATGAAATTAAACTCAGAATCTAATAATCTGATTATTTTTTCAGAGAAAAGATTAAATTAGTTCATAATTAAATGTTATTTAAAAAACGCCGTTAAATGAGCAATGCATATTTACAAATAGTTAACATATTAATTCATTCCATATAAAAATATTTATATTAATAAAATGATTGGAAATAAAAAGTAGAAAATTTATTTAAAATTTTAAACTTAAAAGAAAAATAAATTATATATCAAAATTTATTTTTCTTTGTAGAAAATAAGCAATAGATGACAGGAAGAATCAATATTTGCCAAGCATTGATTAAGGCTTCCATCTCTTAGCATACTTTTATACTAAAAAATGTTATAAATTTAAAAAGTTATTAGAAATCATTGCTTCAAAGGAAATTTTTTTTTCAAGAAATATTTTTTCTACAAGAGAAAATCTCAAAACACAAAAACACACTCAAAACGATATTTCATTGCTATTTGATACAATGATAATAATATTATAGATTCTATTATAAAAAGAGAATCTTTCTTTAAAAAAATTAGAATGCATCTGTTATGATGTTCAAATATTAAAGATTTGTAAATGAATTTCGAAAAGTATCAATGAAGGTGATTATTTTTTCAAACAGAACGAAATAATGCCTCATAAATTATTACATAAAAAGTGCTAAAATATCACAGTATTCTAATTTGTTAAAATTTTATATCATAACTTTTAAGCTATGATATGAAAATTAATACAAAAAAAATCAAATTCTAGTTTTAAATATTTTTCTTTATTCAGATATATTTTATTTCTAGATAATCTATATTAATTTCCGCTAAATGACTAAAATTCCCAAATTCAACGAAAAAAGAAATAATTTCATGACATTTGCCCTCCCGGGAAAATGAATTTATAAATTAAAATAAGGCTCCGTCATTATTAATAGAAGAATTTTATTTTGTACGAGCAAATTATGGAAATAAAATTTTTAATTATCTGCGAAAAAAGGTACGTAAGCTGGGAGCTATAAATTATTTAACTCATATTCCTTAATTATTTTTAATAGTATCATTTTGTAATATTCAATATTCTTTGATTAAATCGCTGACCCTGAATTACCATTTTAAGTGAAACGAAGTAGCACATTTTCTATGAAAATGAAAATTTCATGGAAATTTTCATTGTTTATTAATAATTTATAATTATAACTCTAAAATTGATTTAATTCGAATTCACTACTTCACTTGTTAATAATCTACATTGACCATTCACCTTGTATAAAAACATGATTTAAATAAGTTATCCACTTAACAGATATTTAATTTTTAAAAACATTTCTAAAAATAATATTCAGATAGTTCATTTTAGAGAATAATTCAACTATTTTTCGATGTCTCCTCTCAGGCGCAAATTAAAGTCTGTGTTTCATTTTGTCATTTTATTTAATTATTTTCTTAAATTTTGACTGGTAAAAATATGTAAATTTGTTTTCCGAAAAAATTCAACAAAAAAAAAGTTCATATATGTTGATTATTCGAAGTAATAAAATAGTCCTCTTAATCGACAAATATGTATGCATCGAATTACTTTTCATAACGTTAAGGGTTAAATTTACAAAATGTAAAAAACAACCCTTCTACAATAGAATATTAGTGGAAAATCAAAATTTTTTTCAATTGATTGGTTATTTATCCAATCAAGTGATAGGTAATCTTTAAAAAAATTGTTATCAGTTGAGAATTTTTTTAAGAATCGAATTTTACAAATGCCTTGATGAAATTTGCATCTAGGATTCAAACTTTTTTTTTTCAAAAATCCAGATCAGTTAACATTAAACCAGATAAACTTCATTAAAATTCTGCATGTCTCTTTCTTCAATAAATCAATTGGAAACATCAATAGAATTTCGTAAAAGGGGTATGGTGTCAACTAATCGTACCGAACAAAATCAAATTTGAATGCGAGAGTCACTCAACTCTTGTTTCCAATCTTGCATATTCATTTTATTTTCTTGCTGTGAAAGTTCGTTAATATTGAGCATCATCTGATAATGCAGATATATCTTCATGTAAATAATTATATAAATGCGTTATTGTGTTGTAAATAAAACTGATATTTTTCTAAATCACGTTATCAAGATGGATATGTAAACCATACTCAACATATATTTTTCCTTAAGTATATTAGTAATTGGCCATAAAAATTAATAAATTACTATAAATTTTAACTCCCAAGCAAAACAGATGTTCTCAGTTTGATTCTTTCATATACAGGGACTACTCATTTATTTTTAAAAATTGATGTTAACGAAAGTTTAAATCCCTTACATAAAAAATCGATATAGTTTCTAACTATTTTGAAAATTTATAGTAAAAATTCTTTATTTTATTTGTAAATAATTCTCATTAGTACAAATGGTTGATTAGAAGCGTTTAAATAAATATTTATGCAAAACAATTGCATGAAGAATCTTCGAAACCAAAATAGAATCAGTGTTTGGGTATCAAATTTTTTAATGGCATAAAATTCATAAATGGAGTTTGGTGTCCCCATCTATTTGTTACTTAATCTATACTAATATTATTAGTCTAGAATAGAGCATTGATTACTATTTATATTGGTTAATTTTTTATTAATTAAAAATTAACTTTCACGTTAAAAAGCCGAGGCCAAATCCTGCCAAGGATGAGTAAGGCTCGAGTTTTCCCCCCAATAATTATGAGATCTGAGTCGCGATCAATAAATAAAATGGATTTGACTTGATTTGAAAGAAATACGGACTATTTTTGTTGTTTTGTTTTATTTCAGGTGCACACCATAAATAAATTGTGTTTAGGTTAGTTGTGTACTTTAAAATTAGTTAAAAAATATATAGCATAAAATATATTTTTATGCTATATATTTTTCGTATACGCTTATAGTTTTAAATACATTGTTTTTAGGATAGTTTTAATCGTTCTGATTTGTTATTACTTAATAGTTTTTCGAAATGCCCGGAAAACACAAATCTAATCTTTCGAAAAGGAGTAATCAAGCTCGGGCTATGAGAACAACTGGAAGTAGAGAATCGAATTCTCATGCAGAATTTTTGAAGAATTAAGGAAGCACAGTGACAGGCTACATCTAAATCATTCGAAATGCTATGTACGGTATTGGAATAACGCAATTGATCAAACCATCTTATACATACACATGCGAAAGAAGTCGCGGGTAAAAGCTAGTATTAAATATTTTAAAAAGAATATAGCTTTTATATCTAGATTATCTAGAGGAATCAATGAAACTCCATTATTATTTAGAATATTTTCATGGGAAAAACTAAGAATCTGCATCATTTAAGGGAAAGGAGTTTGGTATAGCTTCTTTAAAAGACTGGTATAAGGTGCAGTCTGTTTTTCAAATAGCATAAAGTTGAATGATAGAATTGAGTGGATTTTTAGTCACATTGAAATTGAATGTTTCAATTTGTTTGCTTTTTCATTTAATTTTGATCAATGCCTTTTTTTTTTTTTTTTTGCCGAATTTAAGCACATTAGGTACATGACGTCTGCTCTTCGTTTTTAAATGATACCTCTTATTTTTCTATCCTTGCCTTTAAATATTTTTTCTTTGATCATATATCACTCTTGGAAATGATCTAGGTTTCTTAGTTAAATTTTTAGAAGCAATTTGTTTAATTTGTTTTCGTTACTAGAAGATATAATACGCTTTATGTAATTATCAACAAAAGTATCATGTATTGTTTCTAAATATTTTATTTGTTTTATTAATTTTTATACAGTAAAGATCTAGCATTCTTAATTTTTTTCTAAAATAGTTTTATTTTCAGCATATTATTTTTTAATTTTAATTTTTGACTTTCGATACAGAGTTTCAAACGTATTATTATGCTCATTGCATGTTGGTGCTAAATCAGTTATGCACTTACAGATACTATCTGATATTTATCTATAATCTCCCAAGAAAATCGTCAAACATTGAAGATAACATTTTGTCATTTTACTCAATAGTAGTTGAAATGAGAAACTCAAGTGAAATAGAACTCCATAATTTTAAATATCACTAAATTTTTATTTTAAATATTCTTTTTAAATACCCTTATCATTCTGTTGTATAGTTCTTCGAAGTTAAAGTAGCTTGAAAATGACTTCCTTTCTAGCTATTGTGATCGGCTTTTGAATATTTTCTGAAAAAGTATGAATTAATTAGCTATAAACATTAGGATGCTTATTTGTTTCAATGCGAAAAATTCTTTTCCCTGGTTTGTGATTAAATTTGAAAAGCTGTTTTAACAATTAGACAATTTTTAAATACTGAACATTTGATATATTTGATATCATATATCCATTACTGGCTACACCTAGTAGTATACATATAGTGTACAACACACAAGATATCAAATAAATATTCACAATATCGTAAAGTAATAGTATTTAATATCAATCAATCATCGATGTTAAAAACATTCACTATAACCTAGCCTCACTCTTACAATAGTATTCATCATAATGCGCAAACTAGGACACAAAAATAAATTGCAAAAGAGATCTTCCAACCTTATATTAATATAAATGTTAAATGTTAAAGAAATTTGAATCAAAACATGTAGCCATTCATCTAATTATAAATTTCAAATTTGAGTATGATTTCTTAAATAAAATTCAATAATTACAAATTTTTGCCAAGCAAAAATAAATAAATAATAATGATCACAACGTTTAAGATGGCCTTAAAATGCAATTAAGCAAATAATTTTTGGTGGCAAGCCAGAAATGTGATGTATCTTTTTAAATCCAGAAACATTAGGAAAACAAAAATGTTAAAAGAGTTTATTCTTATCTAGAATTCAAACGGTTAAAATTTTTTAAATGTGTGTTTGTACTTTTATAAATGACCGAAAATCCGATAATGATATTTCATTATTCCAATTTGAAGCAAGATAAGGTGAATAAAGCGTTCTATAGTTAAAACGATAGAAAAATTCTATAGTTATGAAATGCTTACATACATCTTGATTTAAATATGAAAACATTGTTCGAAAAACAAATTCAGTCAAAATCAAGTGAAGAGTCTTCATACAAACTGTGTTTTTATCCCCTTTTATTAAATCAAATGAAACTCTTAATGAAATGCTAGATAAAAAGAATCCCTCTTTGTATATCATATTATCATAAATTAACAAAATAATAAGTTTATATTCTTTCAGCCTGTCAGAGGTGGGGGGGGCTTCTAATAAACATTGTAAATAAAATATAGTTTCATAAGAAAATTTGTAGATTTGGTGCTGCCATCTTTTAAATCAATTCCCTTCTAGTATATATTTTACTTTTACCGAAAGAACAATCATACAAATACATTTTTTCTAAGAAAAAAAAATTATGAAAATTTCAACATCTCAATGTTGAAATCTTGGATAATTCAGTATTCAGGTGAAAAGTTAGGTATAGTGAAAGCGTTCGTAAATTGTATTTCAATTTGAGAATCATTTTTTGAAAAAAAAAAGTTTTACGGTCATATACATTAATGATTAATGATTCAACTCGAAATCAAGAAATAATCTTCTAAAGGAACTCAACAAATAAAATTTTAAATATTAACTAGTAGCTTGAGCTTGAGTAACATTAAATTTTGTGTAATTTGTGAAAATTTCATTTAATGCTGTATAAACAGAATA
Source organism: Argiope trifasciata (assembly GCA_026543055.1). Classification (NCBI taxonomy): domain Eukaryota; kingdom Metazoa; phylum Arthropoda; class Arachnida; order Araneae; family Araneidae; genus Argiope; species Argiope trifasciata. Next base: position 245,050 of record JAPMOQ010010464.1, on the reverse strand, counting down.
TCAGCAGTCTGCCAAATCAAAATAAGTATGAAGTTTAAATTCAACAAACCAAAAAGAAAAAAAAATAATAAATCCGGTCCAAATTATATGCATCCTTTGAAAATATTTTTAGATTTTCCTTTTATCCTACCCTTATTATATAGCTTCAATAAATATTTGTAGATGAATAAAGAACTTTACAATCAATATTTTTTCTTTGAAAAGATTGATTTGTTCTTTTATCCCTAATTGAATTAAACATCTTATGCTAAAACAGCCCCCCAAACCCCTCTTGTGACAGACAATTCTGAAAATTTCCTTATGGCATAATTCTGCTAAATTTCTGGCTTTTTTACGTTTTATTCTTTATATTTCTTTGGTTCGAAACTGAATAATCTAGACAAAACTCGGAGCTCAAGTCTAATGGAGATAGATGTCTCGAAGATTTTCGGACATTTGAGATCATTTCTGTTGTTAAAGCCGGGAGTCATTAGTCTGGTATCCTTTCCTCAGCTGTTACTGTATCTGTAAAAGTATCTTTCTTACCGAGGGTTTCACTCTGAAAGGAAGCAATATGTAAAAATGGTAATTTCTTTAACGGGATTAAATGCTTTTATATCTTTTGTATTTAGTACATATTTTTTGTTTCCAAATGGAAACAACTTTCCAATTAAGAGGCTATATAAGGATTGAGTAAATTTATAGTTTTGACGCCATAACCCTTTATATTTTTAATGAGTGTTAAGTCAGAATTTGTTTTGAATTCCTTAGAAACACGCAAAAAAAGTGTAAAAAATGAGTTTTTAGTTTTTTCTGAACCTATTTTTAATGAAAATTTAGAACAAAAAACTGTTTACGAGCTTTTTCGTTCTCGTAAGTTAAAAATCTTCACATTAATTTTGTCTATGATTCTCTTTTTAATTGAGATAAAAATACATTAACACTTATATGTGAAAAGTAAATTTAAAGGAAACAGATCCCAAAAGAAAAGAGCTAATTTTTCTAACGGCTGTAATTAACCTCCAATATTTTAAAAGGAAACACGTTTCCAAGCATGTTTTATTATTTTCAACGAATCGGTGCATTGGAAGAATTTAGAGCTGAAATTATTAACTATTATATTTCAGAACAGTCGTTTGTCTCTTATTGGCATGTTTCGGATTGTCGAACCTTCTTAGAGAATAATTTTTTAAATAATCGGTTCTAAAAATATAGCTTTAATTTACATAATATGAAATTTAAAGTTTTATAATTAATTATTAATCAAAATATTTTTTGAAATGGTGAAAATCAACTTTTCATCTAAGTTGATTAATTGTAAACGGTATTTAGAAACTAATTGATTTAGTAAATTCATTCTAGTCATTTTATTATAATTAAAAAATAATTATATATGAGTGACTATAATGAACGTTATTTAAAAATGTGGTATTTCTTTTATTCTACCTAGTAGTTTCAGAGGAAGTCTTACAACTCTTAGTTTACTTTAATTATTACTAGATCCCAGAATAGGATTTCTGCAATTATTTTATATTCACTCTATTAAAGCAAAAATTTAGGAAGCGATGTTATAAGGAGTATTTTAATTAGTTATAAAAAAGTATGAACAACTTGAATAATAACAAAATTTGTCTAGAAAGATGTGAAATAGATGAAGGAAGATATTATGCATCTTGGTGTTTTATTGTTAAATCAAGAGAGGGATGGAAATGTTAGCGTTTTTACATTAAAGATTGCTAATAGAAATTCAAAAAGACCCATTGAAGTTTTTTTTATTTGACATTGTAGTGAGAGAGAAAGGAATCTTGATAGGACGAGAATATGTTTGTGTTTTGTATATAAATATTTCTTGGTATTACTTACTTCTTGTAATTTTTTTCATTTAGTTTATTTCTATGATCATTGAAAGGTGTAGCACTCTCATTCCCCCTACACTATGATTCACTCATTACACGTCGCCCTCTGGCGAGTGCTTAGAGAGACAGTCAGTTAAGCCTCTGTTATCGCTATGTGTTGACGTGTTTTTTGTCCACTCTCTGTTTGTGTTTGTGTGTAACGTAACCACGTAAAACTTACATGTTTTAATAATAAATTAATGTTACACAAGAAGGCTTATCTTAATTAGGACCCACTAACCACCGGTCACATTGGCGCCCAACGTGTTTTAATTGCGTTTACATTGGCGCCCAACGTGTTTTAACTGCGTTTACATTGACGCCCAGCATTTAATTGCGCACCCCGCATTGCCGCGCAAGCGTGCTTTTAAATTTCAGCTTTCAAAAAACAGAGTGAAAGTTCCGAACACAGAGGTTTGGCTCAATTTTTTCAGGTAAAGGCAATTCGAATGCACACCCTGTGCAAGATTTATCTACATTGGATTATGTTAATTCCCCGCCCTGGAGGAAAAAGGCTTTCTATTGAAGAACGGATGTGTTAGATCCCATCGTTGTTTCATTAAATGATAAGTACTTATTTTTGTTTCAATTTTGAATACTTTATTACTTTGGTCATCCTGGAAAAGAATACCATACTCATTCATACGTTTAGTTTAAATAAATTTGTGTTAACTTAATTTGCCACACTCCTGACATATGTATACTATTGTTGTATAAAACTCATGATATAACAGTCAATTTAAAGTTTTGTAAAAGCAGTTCTTTAAAAGCTTTTCTCATATTTCTATATGTAGATTTTCTATTGATGTTAAAAAGTTATATTTGTTTGAAAAAATATTTCTTTCAAACTAATAATATATAGTTTAAGTTTCTTTCGTCAGTTTCGGTTTCGGAACGAAACGCAAATGTTGCTCTTTTGCTTCGCCATTATTCGGCGCGCCAAATGTCTGCTTCCCTCCCCTCCCCTTCTCTCTCTTCGCTTTTCGGAATATTAATGTAATACACCGGATACAGAAAAAGAATATGAATGATTCATTTATGATATATTAAATGAGTAGAAACCTACTGATTTTTTATTACTGGTGCAAATAAATAAAATAAAAAGGAAAGATCTTTTCGGATTGTGGTTTCAAAGATTTAATGCGTGTATATATATAAAAAAAGTGATCATTATTTCTGTCAGAACTGTTCTATGTTTTATTTTTTAAGCGCATGGTATAGAAATATATATATATTTTCTTTTTCTTTTTATGAGTATTCATACAACTTTTCATTATTCTTGATTTGATTATTCTTTAAGAAATGACATGTTCTTTTAATAAATTTTGGTAAATATTATTTTATTGAAGAATTAAATATAATCACTGGAAATTTTAAAATGTTATGATATCATTCTAGAAAGAAATTCATAAGGTTTAACCGATAACAATAATTTAAAACTTTATATTGTTATGAAGTTGATATTATCTTTAATGAATCTCGTGCATTTGCGTTTATTTTTGTAAATTATTTAGTGATTGCAAGTGTTCTTTTATACTCTTAAATTTTTTTATAAATATAATGTAAAAGACGTGATTTTGTGAACAACAAAAAGTGTTGTGTACAAGTGCCTAAACCTAACAACAAGGATGAGTTCCTTGGGTAAGGGTCTTAAAACCGATCTCATCTTTGAGGCTGAGGAAATGGGTATTGAAGTCCCGAAAGATGCGCGTCTCCCTGACATAAAAGACTTAATAATATACAGTAAAAACTACAATGAAGACTTTGTACGAGAATTCCTAAATTCGGTAATCGGTGAAAGGATTGCCGCAAAAGAGGAAGAAAAAGTTTCTCTTGAAAACGCGTTTAAATTAGAAAAACTTCGTTTGGAATTAGAAGTCCAAAAATTTGCACAGCTATCACCTTCAAGTTCCGTCGCTGCATCACCAAATCAACTAAATTTACAACTCAAGAGTCTAATCCCTGAGTTTGACCCTCGACAAGATGACATGTCACTGTTTATCAATGTCTTTCAAAGACAAATGAAAATTTTAAAAATATATAAGAAAAATTGGGTAGCATATTTACTTGGCGTCCTGCCAAATGAAGTTGTAAAAATTATTTCTAGAGAATCTGAGGAAAAAGCTCAAGATTTCGAACATATAAAAGTCATGCTTTTAAAAAGATATAAATTAAACGCAGAGAAATTGCGACATCTTTTCGCAACTCATAGAAAAAACCCAGAAAAATCTTGGAAGGATTTCCATTTTGAGTCAAGAAATTACTTTGAAGGATGGTTAGAAGAACTGAATATCCAGGACTTTGATAAGCTTAAGGACTTGATGATCCTCGATCAAATGATAAAACGTGTCCCTCCTGAAGTAAAGGATGGTTCTTGGATGTATGGTGTGAATGGGTCACTCCCGATGACCTAATAGAGAAACTGGACACCTTCGACAGTCTGCGCCCAAACAGTAAAGAAATACAAGCTTACAAGTCGGAAAACTTCAAGAAACCAGCTGATTATGGAAAATCAAATAGAAATAGGACTTTTAACGCTAAAGGCCTAAAGTTTCGAGATGAACATAATCCTGATCGACTGTCTGTGTCTGGGATTCCCGGTCAAAGTAGGCGGTATCCCGGGGTCCCCAGTCAAAGTAGGCGGGACTCCATTAACAAAGACAGAGTACACGAACGAAATAATGAGAGACTTGAAGAGGACAGAAGACCCCTGAACTGTTATGGCTGTGGAGCTCCTGGAATAATCAAAGCAAAATGTCTCACATGCAACCCAGCATTGAAAGTAAACCCTGATGTATCATCAAGTCTCAATCATATGAACTTTTACAGTTTTTCAATGGAGGATAAACAAATAAGCATCATTGATATCTCTGTCTGTAACACTCATGCAGCTGTTTGTGCCGACACAGGTGCAACACATTCAGTAGCTGGAGAAAAGCTATTTGAACTTCTTAAGAAGAACGGCTTGAAATTCAAAAGCCAAGTTATAGATATGACACTAGCTGATGGCCAAATTCAGAAAACGGAAATACTCACTATAACTGTAGACATTACAGTTAAAGGTAAAAGTATTCCGACAGAACTCATTGTATTGAAAAACGCTCGAAGAAACAGAACTCTTCTAGGTGTTGACTTTTTGAGTAAAGCAGGAATCGTCCTAGATCTCTGCAACAGGCATTGGTATTTCTCAGAATCTCCGCGAATCAAATATGATTTTATAAAAACACCACCTGACATAAACGCTCTGCTAGCAGTTCCTACTACTCCAAATCCCTGCGATCTTCGTGAAAATGAAGGAACAAATCTTTCACATGAACAAAAACGTCGCCTCAACTCCCTTCTCGTATAATACGAGACATGCTTTCAACCAGGGGGAGAGCCTACACCTTTCATCGAACACAAAATTGATACTGGAGATAAGCTTCCTGTTGCAGTACCTCCTTACAGGTTGTCTCCTGCCAGACAAGAGATTTTGAAGAAGGAAATTGATTCACTTCTCGCCTCTGGAGTAATCGAAGAATGCGATTCTCCCTATGCCGCGCCAGTAGTGCTAGTTCCAAATCCCAACGGTGATTTTCGTCTTTGCGTGGATTACCGGAAGCTCAATGCGGTTACAAAGCCTGATCCCTATCCTCTTCCGCGGATGGATGACCTATTGCAAACCGCAAAACAAACAGCTTACATGTCTACCATTGATTTAAAAAGTGGATACCATCAAGTTCAAATGTATCCTCCTGACAAAGACAAAACTGCATTTGTTTGTCAATTTGGAATTTACAGATTTACAAGGATGCCGTTTGGATTAAAAACAGCACCCGCGACTTTTCAAAGACTCATGGACATTTTCCGAAATGGCCTTAAAGTCAAGACTTTAGCATATTTAGATGATTTAATTGTTATATCTTCTACATTTGAAGAACATCTTGAAGACTTACGTCAAGTATTTGATCGCCTGAAATAATTTAAATTGCATGCTAATAGAAACAAATGTAATTTCGCTTGCCCCAAAGTAAAATATTTAGGTCACTATATCACCAAGGCTGGTATTGAAGTTGATCCTGCAAAAGTTGAAGCAATAGTAAAAATTCCTCCTTCCAAAAACACCAAACAAGTCCAAAGTTTTTTGCAAACCTGCAGTTGGTATCGTCGTTTTATACATCAGTTTGCAGAAATTTCTCGCCCATTAAGCAATCTTACTAAGAAGAAAGCCACATGGAAATGGGGCGATGAAGAGCAGTGTGCATTTGATGCATTAAAAGAAAAACTAATTTCTCCACCGGTTCTAAAACAAGTCGATGACACTAAACCATTTGTTATCCGAACAGCTGTCTCAAATTATGCTCTAGGAGCTATCCTTATTCAAGGAAAAGGTGAAGAAGAACATCCCATAGAGTATGCGAGTCGTTTACTTACTTTATCTGAAATAAATTATTCTACAACCGAGAGAGGAGCATTAGCAGTCGTATGGGCTCTCGAAAAGTTCCGAGGTTACATAGAAGGTGCCCAAATTACAGTTGTTTCTGACCATCAACCCTTAAAATGGCTGTTGAGTCTGAAATCGCCAACAGGCCGATTGGCAAGATGGGCTTTACAGTTGCAATCATTTGACCTGGCAATAGAATACATTCCTGGTAAAGCTAATGTTATAGATGATATGCTCTCGCGACCTGTATGTGTTCATAACAATTCTAATTGTGAATTATGCACTATATCTATCGATTTGCCATCAAGAAAGGCCAGTGATATGCGTGAAGAACTGTTAAAAGATGACGATTTGAAGAAAATAATAGACTGATTCGAAAACAATGATAAAGATGAAAATTCTGCTAACTGGTCAAACCGAGGTTACCTTATGAGTAATGGTTTACTCTATCGCTACTCTCCAGATTCTGAATCTGAAGAAGCACAATTGGTTGTCCCAAAGCAAGAAAGGGAAAGAGTTCTTAGAGAACACCATGATGCCCCTACAGCTGGACATTACGGCACTGAAGGTACTTATAATAAAATAGCCTCGCGATACTATTTTCCTGGAAAGAAATCCTAAATTTCAGAATGGATAAAGCATTGTCCAGAATGCAACCGTTACAAGGCTAACAACCAAAAGCCTGCTGGATTGTTAAGAACTCCAATATATTCTCAAAGACTCGAGGTAATTTCGATTGACTTATTTGGTCCTCTACCACGGACGGCTACAGGAAAACAGTGGATTTTTATTGTGGCAGACTGTGCTACAAGACGGGTTGAATTATTCCCTCTTGCTCATGCCACCGCACATGAATGTGCTACAACATTAATCGAAGAAGTGTTTATGTGGTATGGCATACCTAGAAAAATCATCAGTGATAATGGATCACAATTCATTAGTTCCGTACTCCAACAAATCTGTTGTACTCTCAATATAGACCAATGTTTAATTCCAGTCTATTTTCCCCAAGCAAACCCTGTCGAAAGGAAAAACAGAGACCTTAAACCTCGTCTAGCAATACTTGTGGGAGATGAACATGATACCTGGCATTCGAAACTCCCTGTAATTCGATTTGCCATGAATACAACTATTTGTGATGCTACAGGACATACTCTTGCCTTCCTAAAATTTGGAAGAGAACTGCGAACTGTTGACGATGTTGTGCAAAATTTCAAAGCCGTGGTTGAAAATGATAACTTTGTTCCAGAGATAACCCCATATCTCAAAAGATTTGCACATATCACTAATGATATACGAGACCGAATAGAAAAGAATCAAGATCAACGGAAGAAATACTATGATAAAAATCGCAGAACTGTTTATTTTTCTCCTGATGATAAAGTTTTGGTAAATTTGCATCCCATTAGCAAAGCCAAAAACAAGAAGATTTCAAAGTTTATGCCCAAACGTGATGGTCCATACCTTATACTAACTCAGAAGTCGCCAACATCATATGTTATTTCTAGTCTTGACAAGCCGTCAGAACCTATTGCAACCTATCATGTTTCTGCACTTTCGCCTTTTAAAGATGTGGCTTCAAAGCCAATTGCTCCACTCAGAAAGCGAGGTCGACCACCAAAAATCACTGTGGCACCCCATGCCACAAGTCACGACGCTTCATCTGAACCAAAAATTACTGTGACACCCCATACCACAAATCAAGGAACTTTGTTTGTGCCAAAATCTTCTCGGCTTAAACCCTTTACCCAGAGAAACCAAAAGCCAAAAACAAGAACACAGACTGCAACAAGAGCTCCTACTTCTAGTACTGGCTACTTGCCGGGACGTCGGCGCAGCCAGAGGGGGAGACTGTAGCACTCTCATTCCCCTTACACTATGATTCACTCATTACACGTCGCCCTCTGGCGAGTGCTTAGAGAGACAGTCAGTTAAGCCTCTGTTATCGTTATGTGTTGACGTGTTTTTTGTCCACTCTCTGTTTGTGTTTGTGTGTAACGTAAACTTATATGTTTTAATAATAAATTAATGTTACACAAGAAGGCTTATCTTAATTAGGACCCATCAGCCACCGGTCACAAAGGTTATTTTCTTAATTAGCTACAAATTTCATGCTCATTTTATTTATTTGTATTAATGTAAAGATCAACAATTGTGTTTATTTCAAACATAGTTATTGGCAAAACAAAGCTTCAGAATTGTCTTCATTTTTTTTTTACTAAAATAAAAAAAATTTCTAATCAGAAGATTGTTTTTTAAATGTTTACCAGCAGAATACCAAATAATATTCTTCCAGGAATCAAGCAAGCTTAAAAAACTAAAATTAATCAAAATTTTGGGGCTGAATTTATTAAATAATTTAATTTTTTCTATGAAAATGATTACGGTTTTGGAAAATATTTTAAAACAGTGTCACACATTATATTTTTATGTGCAATTGATATGATAGCGTCATTTCAGGAAAGTCTTTGTAGTTTTCTTTTATTCACACTAAAAATAACGATGAATAAATGTGTGTCTGTTGGCCAGACCGCTTAATTTACAACTATATATATCTGAGAAGGTAGAAATTCGGACTTCCGAATGAATTTCTTTTTGAAATTTTTATCATAACTTGAAATAACTTGAGATAAGTTGATTTTTTTTATTTTCCCACAATGCTTAATATGAATATAATTGTAAATAATTTTACATCTGCTCAAAATTTAAAATTATTTCTATTATAGTGACACCAATATAATAAACGTGCAAATTTTTGCCGATTTTTGATTACTTAAAAATATTTTATTTAAAAAATACTCTTAAGATATAAAAATATATAGAAAAATGTACCGTTAAATTCCCATGAGGGGCACTACGTAATTGAAATCGGGAAGTTTCCAATATGGTGGTTGGTTCTCATCATTCTTGTTGATATATGAGAAGGAGGTGGTCTGGTCTCTCTTAAATGCAGGGATGCATTTTATTAAGGAAGGGTTGTAGTATGCCCCTTAGACTCAACCACAGTTTCAGCCAGTATTGCTGCTGTGGTGGTCTGGCCATTCAAGTTTTTCTGTGTGCTTTCCAGCGGGCCGAAGGAGCCAGTTTGTGGTTACCGCGAAATTTAGAAGACATTTGAAACGAATACCTTTTTTTAAAATGCTGTGGTGCTATGGGGTTGTCTTCATCAGAAAGTTTCATGTGCACATTTAACATAAAATAGATCAAAATTCAATAATTTGACGGAATTGTGTTTTGATTATATCTGAAGGATCCAACTGTAATTAAATATAACTAATATTTACGATCCGCCGATCGTCTGAAGAGACTAGTGTGAAATAAATTACGAGTAAATTTCTATATTATATTTTATTTCATTATTTGAATTCTTTCACATGCCAGTGAAGGAGCTAATAATTTAAAATTCAGTGGTTTATTGTATGGAAACAAAGCCCGTTTTGTTCATCGTTCATTGAATAACATTCCTTTGCTATGAACGTAGATTTAGCACTTCTTCTGTTGATGATATTGATTCAAATGATTGAAGTAACAGTCCTGTAATAAAAAAAAATAATCAATCTCAGTTCATTACCTTAAGAGCAAATAATGAATTTATATGAAATATGTTTCTTGTCAGGTTATAAGTTTTTCATGCTTGTTTAAACCTTTAAAAATCATTAAAATATATTTATTCATCTTTTTGATAGTTTTTCATTCATTTATAATACTACTATAAATATACTTGCAGTTTTAATGCTGTCACTTCATAATATACAACCATGAAGTGACAGCATAATTTAAAAACGATAAGCCTAAATATATAATAATATAAATGTAATTAAATTTTTTCGTAACGAGGTATAATGAATAGTAATTTTCAATAGCGTTATTTATTTTTAAAATTAAATAAAGTAAATTTCAATTTATAGCTTATTTAAAGCTGCTATTTATTGCAAAAGCTAGCTGTTTTGTATTGAAAAAAAATTTAAAAGGTGAAAGAATTCGAGTATTTCGGGAAATCATCTTCGAAGAGTAATAAATGACCAGTAAGAAATTCTGAACAAGCACGTTCTGATTTGTATTTAAACTAATTTCAGTTATAAAGAATCGGAGCAATAGAATAATTTAAATACTTAAATACTATACAAAATAATTATCAATCGACTTATTATTTATAATAATTATCATTCTGCTCTGCATTAGTTACACTTATTTGGATAAAATAAAAAGTATTTCCAGTTTTGTAATGCAGCTTTAGCTGTGAAGTGATTACATATTCTTGATAGCTTATAAGTATAATTAGAAATTATCATGAAGTTTATAATTTTTATAATTGAAATGCAATACACTCTCGAATATCTGACCTAATGTGGTTACGCCAAGCTGAATAAGTCGGAATTCAATGAATTCATTTCCTTGCCTACCGGTACCATAAGACAAAGTTTTTAAACTAAAATTCACAATGGTAATATGTATTTTCGCACTTTAAATAGAATACTATGCCTTTCATTTATCTCAAACCACATAAAGTGTGAACGCAGCTTCGATCTTTTGAATCATAGAATCATTTGACAGTAACATGTTGAGATAAAATAGAAGGCTCTGTACTGGTAGTTTATTTACTGCACTGTTCGTCTGAAGAACCTTTATAATCCTTTTTTGAAATTGTTTTACACTTAAAGAAACATTAAGCCTACATTCAAACTCGAAACAATTTACGAATACTGTACTTATTTCGAATACTGTAATTTACGAATGTGCAGTTATAATCTGGAACAGCGTAAACAACATTGAAAAAACAATGAATAATGAGCATAACGCTGCTCTTTTCCTGTCACAACGAATAGTTTGTACATGACACGCAGGCTGATCGTATTGGATGCTAGCTTCCAGAGTCTCAGCTTTGTTGCCAGAGCACAGCCTTGTCTTCCTCATTTAAATATGAAAAAAAGTAAACTAGACCGGATAGTTCAGAAGCCTGATAATAGCGAACCAGATGCTCTACGGTGTACTTATAATAATGTAATATATAATGGATACTAACCCTTAACTCGGGAAGAGCGGTCTGTGAGACCACTCGCGATTGACTTTCGCTCACCCGTATTCTACATTTAACTTAATTGAAGGGTTGGCCCTGTAGCTTTCTGTTTCGGGACCTTCAATACACCGGCACTTTTTAAGCCGATTTCAGCAGAAGGTTTTAAAAATAATTCAGTTATTTGTTTTAGCGATGTCACTCAGGCCGCTCCTTCGCATTAGTGTCCCAACGATAAACAAGGCTGAGCAGATGGTGCTATAAGTTGGGCCCAGAAATATGATCCAATTTACTGATTCTATTATGAAGCAGTGTTCCAAACACTTTTAAATGAAGTAGAAATTAGTTCTAGTGGTAAGGATAATTGTACAGAAGAGTTTTTCTATGGAAGTTCACATTCAACTAATTTTGATATGTATGTTCAAACATAATTGTTTTTTCTAGTGATAATGTTTTTTGAAAAATTTATAAAATATATTAATATACCAAGAGATATAAATACAGAATACATTGGCTGATTTTTATAATAGTTCTTAACCTGTATGTTTAAAATAGCCTAGGAAACCGAGCAATGAAAATCACACAAGGCGATAAAAAAGGGCAAATTTTATCCATTGTAATTTTTTTTT
>JAPMOQ010010464.1:138870-228110 GCA_026543055.1 Argiope trifasciata | reverse complement strand
AAAAAAGACGCGTAAAGATAAAAATGAATAAATATGACTAAAAAATGGTTTCAGTGCCTTAAAACTGATACAACGATGTAATGTACAAAAACATCAAAAGGAACCTTCACAAACAGAATAAAAAAATGTTATATGCATTAGCTGTTGAGAATTTAAAAATATTCGGATGGCAATTTTCTTTCTTGCAGTCTTGTAGTGTTAATGAAGACGAAGTGGTAATGTGATTACAAAAAAGCTTTCAATTCGACCAAAAAAGCCTCTCAGCAATAAGACAGATATTTTTCCAGCTTTTTTAACGCAAAAGAAGTGTGAAGTGAAATTACGAGGAATTTAGGGCTTTCAATTTCAAGATATAGTAAAATGTGGGGCACTGTGTGGTTCACCATCGCATACAGACAAGCACAAGAAAATTTCATAAATTTCCAGAATGCGTCTGACATCTACACTGAATTTGCACAATAGAAACGCACGCGTTCTTTGAGACACAAAATGTACACAGAGAGAGGATAAATACTTAAATGATTTATGCAGTGGTAAAAAATCCTCTGATAGCTGGCCTGGTATGGCATGATTCTACTGTGAGAATTTCTTGAGTTGTTTAGTTGAAATTAAAGAAGAGATTTTCTTTAATAAGAAGCATTCTTATTCAATGGGGATTACTTTTCTTAATGGTCGACAGTGTTCTGACCATTATCAAAATGTTCTCAAAAGCAACCTATCTCCAAGTGAAAAAATATTAAGACAAGTAAACAAGAAATTCCAACAGGACAATGCATCGATTCACACACCCCACTCAACATCAGACTGGTTTAAACAGAATAAAGTGATGTTCTATGCTGATCAGTCATAATCCCAGAGCTGAATTACAGAAGAAACCTTTGCGGATTACTTGCTTGAGATGTATAAGTAAAGAAGAGTTGGTCTTTTTCAAGTCACACCTTCTGCATATTCTAGTTAAAAGTAGACCTAGAAGGATTTTCACGATAATTCAGATAATGGATAAAAAAGTTGAATTTCAAGACAAATATTTGGAAATTTCATATATTTTTAGAACAATCTATTTTTATTAACATTAAAAATATTTACAAATTCTTTAAAATTCATACTACATTTCTTTGTTGTAGTAAACTTATGTTTCCATACACTTGTTATTACTATTATTGTAATTATTGCTTAATTTTATAACTGTTATTTGAAATCATGCCTACCTATATACTTTTGAGATGTAGTATTTTAAACACCATATATGAATTAGATATTGTTTTACCAGGGTTTTTCTTTAGTAGTTAGAAGAATAGAAAGAAAACGAACCTTTTTGGCATCATCATAATTGCAGAATTCTTTCATTGCACCTGAAACGTCATCACTTTTGTAATTGAAATAATTATTTTTTATGAACTGGTAGGCTGATTTTAGTTCCTGGAAGAAATAGAAGTAAAATAGCATTTTAATTCATTGAATTAAGTGTGAGTAGAATCTTAAAACAGTCATTTAATCACAACAGAGTTTCTATAGAAACTTTTTCGTATGTCAAATCCATATAGCATTTACTGCTGATTCCTGTCTTACAAAAGTCTGTATTCCTAGCTGACAGCTTTATGATACCGAAGAATTGATTATGTGATTTGTCGGCAGGAAAAGTACCGGGGATTTAAAAGTCCAAACGAACTTTCAAAATGTATAATTTGAAAATTAATGAAGATAAAAATATACCGTTTGCCCTAAACGGATGGAAGAGAAGCAGAGTTTTGTGTGGCAACGAAACAAAAATTGTTCAATTCGCGACCAACAGATAGCACTGTTGGATTTCTGATTTAGGATTATGCATAGAATAAACGATATTAAAATATGTAACTTCAGTTGGTAATGGTAGTCGAAGCTTATATGCATTGAAATGCTGTCTATAGTTGCGAAAGCCCTCTTAGTTAAACTGTATTAGAAGAATTCGAAAAGTTCCACTGCGACATTGCGAGCTTATAGCTACATGAACGGCATGTGAGATTGCAAAGGGCCAATAAAGTCTTCTATATTCAACAAAATGATGAAGAAATTCGAAGCTACAGATTCTTTGACGTCACGTTCAAGAAATGGACATCCCTCCGCAATCGCTGCTGTTGCCACGAAAACGTACAACGCCTGCTACGCACAACACCTGGGGATGATCGCATTTTCAGTCTATACGCATGGCAATTATCAGTTTAATCATGCTGGGCCTCCAAGGACTCCCGATCTGACATCTTACGACTTTTGACTGTGATGATTCTTGAAGTTGAAAGTGTACCACGACATTAACATACCGCATCATTAGCAGCACTGAAAGATGCATTCCGCCAAAACGTGTCTGCCATAACACAAGAAGTGCTACTGATGTGGTGACTCGTCTTCGAAGCTGTATTTCTGAATGATGGACAGTACATTGAATATTTAACTAATTAACTAACCAAGCTGACCTGAAGTTGTTAATATATATATATATATATTTCATTTTTTAATCATCTTTTTGTGAAATAAAAAAAATTATAGCTCCATCTGCTGGTAGCTAACAGTACTATTTTTGTTTCCTTGAGACATAAAATCTGGCTTTTTTCCATCCGCTTAGTGCAAACTGAATCTTTTTTATATTTATTCGTTTTTGAATGATTCATTTTTAAATTTCATCCTGACTTTTGGTCACTCGGCTTATAAAACATGCATTTCCGATATCAACAGTCGGAATGTTTTACCTTTACTTTCGCACAGACTGATGCAATTAGGCACAATTTTGTTTCATAAAATAATGTATTAAATCCAGTATTTTGAAAGTCCTCCTTCCAAATAATCGTATCCAAATTTCACATAGATCTGCTTTTTGGATCATAAACATACAGAAAAAATGACTTTTATCTTCATTACAGGTAAAAGGGAAATCTTATTTAGTTGTTTGTAAGACTGTACATCACATATGAGGATTAAATCAAATGGGAGGAAAACATATATTTTATTCCTAAAGCAAATGCTAAAACTAACTTTCATTTTATTTTGATGTTTTCATTCAAAATTGCTATAAGGAAAAGTTTGACAGATAATTTTTGTATGTTTTTATTAAAGATTTAGGAAATAGCCATATACTGTATATTTACAGAAATTCTTTAAAAAATCAATTTTTTCTTTTAGTTATGGATACAGAAACAAGTCGTTTTTAGAATAAATCATGTCACAAAGCAATGGCGGACCAATTATATAACCGAAAACTTCAATAAATAATAAAAATAATTAGCATATTCCATAAGTATAAAGGATTATATATCCATAAGATAACTATACAATTACAACAAAAGCAACGTTACATATGGCACACAACATGACAAATATGCCTTAAGACATGTGCAACATCAATAGTAAATTTTTGGAGTGAGTAATTGAGAAAAAAGAATTTGGATATCAAAGAGACACATTTCTCGCGTTATACATGCAATTGTGTTGCTATTTTATTAATATTTGTGTACCCATTAATCTGCATTGTATGCTTTTCTTTTATTTATTACATTGATTATGAGGCTAGTATTTCTTATCGTACCCGTTGAAGAATCTTATGTTAAATAATAAATGTGAGATTTAAAAATATTCTTGATTTATTATTTAAGTTTATAAAAATAGTTTATACCATCCTATACATAAAATTTCAAATCAACTATTACTGATGCCGGAATCTTTAACACTAGAAATATAAAATGTCTTATTGGCATAACATTGTTCCTACAAAATGTTGTTCGACATTCAGAAATATTGAAAAGTTGCAAATATATCCATGTCGTCCAATATTTTATTCTTATAAGGTGGTATTCTTTTCAACATTCTACAATAGTGATTATTATCAGCAGTCCGACCCGGAAAAAGTGATGTGTATTTGAATGCTGCTTAATGTGCTCCTTATTTCTAATTCAGTATCAAATCTAATCTAGGGATGCTTTCAAACAATGGAAGCATTTTATTTTCCAAAAGTGCGTTAACGTGGGGCACTTATCCCTAATTCTGAAGCTGCTTCGGAAACGATGCATTTATATCGCTGACTCTAAATTGGCGAATAGTTGGTATAGTTGCGTTAGTTTACCAAAGGAACGTTCCGGTCACCCTTCTAATTGGACACCTGTTTCTGTTGAAAATATGAGGATTTTCACACTTGAACTTTTTCGAAAGTGTTAGCATCTTAGGTAATTGATTTCTACAAATAATAAAAATGTCTTATGATGATAGATAAAAAACATTTTAACATTTGGATTAGGAGCAGTTTTAATTACCATTAATTATGCTGTGTAATAAAGAATATTAGTTTTGTTATTAATAATTAAAGTGAATATCCACGTATCTTTGCAAGATGGAAATTAAATTCAATAATTAAAACATTTTTTTAAAATCAATTTGACGACTTACTAGAATGTTACAGAATAAAGGGAATTTTTACACACTGCTTAGTCTTTTATAATAAATTCATGTATATTATTAAAATAGTATTATAAATTTTGATTATTATAAAAATTTCAACAAAATTTATTGATATTAAACTGACCAAAATAGAAAATGATGCAAATTATAAGGTAACATTCATAAGACGTTCTTTTAGTCTAAGCTATTCAGCACTTCATTGACACCAAGTTCATATTGGTATATATATTTATTGCTGTTTTAATTGACATTCTATTTTCACCTCTCGAATTTATTTTAATGCGCTATAGATCAACTCTGGAATTGCTGTTACTAATAATACTACTGTGATTTTTCTAATGACTATTGTATGTTGGATCACATATGGTTTTACATCTACGTACTTTTTCAATAACATTCACTAGGATTTTGGTAAATCCATCCATTCGTTTTTTTATAATTAAATAGCCCTCATGTATTTTTTCAGAGGTAGTGAACAACCCACACAAAATCTGATCAATATACCAAAATCTTTAGCGTTTCTCAAGCCAGATACTGTGTGGGACGATAACAAAAGTAGATCGTTGTAGTTATTATGCATCAGAATTTCTATAAACATGCAGATAAAAAAAGAAATAACAAATTTTGGAATTATATATATATTCACAATGGCTCTATCGAATTGTAGCTTATTTACTCTGCGAATGTTATTGACCTAAAATAATCTATAGATTCAAAAGTATTTTTATTACCATGTCCATTTATTCAAGAATCATGTTACAAAAAATCAAAATTCAATGAGTATGTGCTACGGTCTAATAGCTCTGATAGTTAAAAGCCTTTTGTGACATGATTTTATATGCTTTTAATTGTAATGCGATTGGCCAGTGAAGGTTTCTTTCACCCTTAATAAAGTGAACACGTTAAAGCATATTCTTTTTTTCTTCAATCCTATCACAAATCACTTAAAAGACCGCCTATATTTCTGATGGTGAATATAATTTCTTTTGACTGTTCAGAGTATTTTAAACATTTTAAGGATCTAGAAAAACGCTTTGATCTGATTTCGGAGAAAGAAACGAGGAGTGGAATACTCTAATAAAAATAAAAGTGCTGAAAGCCAAAGGTAATAGCAAATTAAATGGAGCCGCCTTGCCTAGATCTAAGATCTCGACTTATGAACTATAAGGTAGGATTTTAGGTTCGGGACCCAATTCCGTCGTGTAAGGGGATCTGTTGCAAATTAAATTCGCAAGGGACAAATGTCCTTCCTTTGGTATGGTGCAGTGTGCTCTCAGATTTCGCCCTCGTCATCTTACCTAAAATTGAGAGGTACGTCGAAAATCTCCCT
Organism: Argiope trifasciata; assembly: GCA_026543055.1. Classification (NCBI taxonomy): domain Eukaryota; kingdom Metazoa; phylum Arthropoda; class Arachnida; order Araneae; family Araneidae; genus Argiope; species Argiope trifasciata. The sequence continues at coordinate 222,358 of JAPMOQ010010464.1, read as the reverse complement.
AGTGTTGCTTTACAACGGGATGATAATGTAACTAAACTAAATAGCAAATTGAAAAAATTATTATTCTTTGAAAGCTTTCTTCCTCTCATTTTCTGGGCCGCGGTGGCCTGGTGGTAAGGTCTCAGCTTCGGAACCGGAAGGTTTCACGTTCAAGACTCGATTCCACCGAAGAACCGTCGTATGAGAGGGTCTCTTGCACGTTAAATCTTTCAGGCCAAACGTCCTCCCACTGGTGTGGTGTGGAGAGGGGTTTGCCAGTTCAGGTGTCGTCCTCGTCATCTGATCTTGGTTCAAGGTCCAAGATCAGATTACGAGGTCCATCCCAAAATAACTCTCGTGGTGCTTTAAACGGGACGTTAATATAATTAAACTAAACTAAACTCCTCTCATTTTCTTATTAATGCATTCGCTCTCTGAAATTCTGAAATTCATTCATTATATTTTTTGTTAAATGTATGCAGCGTCAATTTATAAGTTTAGAAATTCTGAGGCTGATTCTTTGTGAATAGTTTTATACCAAAAATGAAGAAAAATAATCACATTAAAAAGGAAATTGTCGTTAAAAATATTCTACCACTAATGCATTACTGTTACTAAACGAATTACTAAGTTAAATAAATGTAAAGGTTGTATTTTTTAAAATAAAACTGGAAAATTTTTCGAACGATTTGTGGAATTGATGAATCAAGAAAAGAAAAAACCTACGAAACTCATAAAACGGATATCATATCTTGTTTTTGAGAAAAATTTTCACTACGATTTATTGATTAAAATGTTTCTTCTTCAAAACAACTTTAAAACCATTTTCAAAAAAAGATGACTTATTAAGGTATAACTAAATTATTTGGAAATATTCTTAAATGATTAATGACTTCATTAGTAATAATCACACATTTCAAAAAGAAAATTAAATAGAATTGCAAAAAAATTACACTTATTCACCTCTTAAAAATTATTTTGCATTTATACCATAAATAAATAAAAAAATTTGTTTAATAAGGAAAATAAATCTAAGCCTTTACCTCTGGTTTCAATTTCTTGAAGCAATTTTTCATTTCATCACATTTTGACCCATCTAAAAATATTTATTATTTATTTTTTTACTTATATTCTCACTTTAAATACAAAATTAAAAAATACAATTATCATTTATTCTTACGAAAACTTCAAGAATTTTAAGTTTTTGAGAAAAGTAAAAAATAATTCATTTTTAATAAATAAAACGGTTATTTTTAAAAGATATAATGGTTGAGTTTTGATTATTAAAGGATTTATTTTATAATTGGATAAAATAATAATTAAATCAACTATTGCAATTTATTTCCTTCTGAGAAGAAATCATTAGACAAACCTTTAGAGTAAATCAGACGTACAGAAAAGATGAGCAAGCGTTGGTAATTTAAAAAATGAATTTTAATGTGGAATATTTAATAGAATGTTAACTTACAACATAAATTATCTGAAGGTTGCCATTGTAATTATTTATCATGAGTAATATGAACTATAACTCTGTACTGAAATTATCCCTTTAATTTTCTTTTGAAGGAAAACTAAATTAAAATAGAATTCACTGGATAAAAATATATGAAAATGCTTCCTAGTTGAAAAAGTTTCTCTGAACACAATAGAATTTAGGTGAAAAGAAATTTTCGCTGTTATGATAATGCTGTTTCCATTATGCTCTGGATTTAATATCTAAAGTTAAATCAACACGCAGATAATGATAGTCGATTGAAAGTTTTTCAAAACTTAAAAATTTCAAAGGTGGTAAAAGTATCAATTTATAAATATTTATTATTGTTGATTGGTTATTTACAATATCACATTTAAAAAAACTGTAATTCAATATCCTTATTGATTACGATTCTAAAGAGTAAAGATAACTAATGGTGATCCGGTAAAAAAATTAAATTTAATGACAATCAGGGCATAACTTAGTAAAATGAGCAATTATTCTACACATCATTCATATTGTTGCTTTAAATAGATGATTTAATAATTATATTTTCATATATAGAAAAGAAAATTAACCAGTAAACTGAAAAAAAGTTTTTCTATCTGAGTTGTTTTAACAGAAAGGAAGAAAAATAAAACAAATTATTGGTAAACAAGTTGTTAGTTAAATAACAATCAATTTTCTTATTTACATTTCATACTATTTATTATCAGGTGATTAAAAAGGAATTAGTGTTATCTTTTAATATAGTTGCTATTAATTATTACATTAATTAATTGTAATTTGTTTAGAATTTTTTTGAAAATTTCATATTACCTGAATAGCATGTGGCATACGTCCAGCACTTATTATACTTATAGAAGTCGTTTGTGTTGACTGTCATGCCATGGATGATAAAGATCAAATTTAAAAAGCTAAAAATCGCAATCCTTAGTTTGCCTGTCATCTTTAGTTCCGTACTAATGAACTAATTGAAGTTGAAGGAGATACAACTTTCCAATCTTTTTTATAGTGAGTTTGAATCATATAAAATTTTATAAATCGTTAAGACTTGTAATAACATTATTTGCTTTCTTATAAAATTATGTTTTATGTGCATTATAATTTTGCAATTATATTTTTATTTATTGTTTAAAAACTGCCTTCATATTTTCTTTTATTTGATCAGTCTCAAATATTTGTTATATTTGAAAAAAAAATGATGGGAAGATTCGTTTACTTGTAACAATTTTGTTGTTAATAAAATAAATGTATGATATATTAGCGACGGTATTCCATATAAGTTTATTTGTTTTTATAGTATGAAAATATGCACACCTAAGACAAGAAATTCGTGGGATACCAATATACTAAAACAGAAGCATCACATAAAAAATTTATAAATTAGACAGTGTATTGGAAGGGCTTTCATTTGTATTCAAAAGATTCATATGAAAAGGATTCTGATTTGATTGTGATAGCAAGACGTAAATTAACAAATTTTGAAATCGTAATGGCAGTTGGGGCTAATTGAATGGGGCATTACATTTTAGAAATTATTAGGTGGGTTTACAGAGTCAAGAGTTTATCATGCATACCATAGTGGCAGACCGTCTTATGTTTGAGAACCGCGATGTATTCATAGAATTGTCAGTTTGAATAGAAAATGATACTGCATGGAATAACCATAGGAATCCATGCTGAAGGTACGACGAATGTGGTCGTTAAGATAGTGCAGTGAAATAACACCCAAGATAAGGCGTTAACGGGTTATGACAGCAGAAACTCGATTTGTATACCCGTACTAAAAGCACAATACCATTTGCAACGCTTTATCTGGGATCATGACCACATTAACTGGATTCTAGACGATTGGAAAACCGTATCTTGGTCAAATGAGTAAGAATTTTAGTTGGCAAGAGCTAATAATAAGACTTGAAAGTTTCGCAAATCCCACGACGCCATGAACCCATTTTGTCAACAAAGTATAATATAAGTTAGTGGTGACTTCATGATAGTTCATTCGATATATAAACAACCTATACTGAAATCCTTGGTACAAATGAAATGATCATCGACTGGAAACGATTATATTTTGCTGCCATTCATGAACTGTATGTACAGGAACAACAATGGAAATTTTATGGATGACATTGCGTCATGTTATAGGGTTCGCAATCGGTTTGAAGAATGAGCAATTTTGTCACCTAGATCTAATATGAGCTTTATTAAATTTTTATGGTACATGTCGAGATGTTAGTTCGAGCAGAAATTCTTGTGCTGGCAACATTTTGGCAATTATGGGTGTCTGTATAGGTGTCTGCATGTCTCAATATTGTTGCAGGGAATTTTTAAATTCATGCAATGTTTCACTGCCGCACTTCATTAGGCAAAAGAAAATCTGATATATATATATATATAAATTATTTAAAAAATTAAAACCCATTTCTTGGTCAACAAAAATTAAAACGAAACCAACAAGATCGAAATTAAAACTCAATTCAGAATTGCACGCTAAAAGTTCACAAAATGAAAGGTAAATGAAAAAGATCCAATTAATGAAACAAATCCAAAATACTATAATTAAAGAATTATTTAAACGAAACAGAAACAGTACTTACGACGGAAACGAAACCAAAACCGGAATCGAAGCTAAAATCATTACTGATTCAAACAAGTTTAAGAATTAAAAAAGTTTTTAAATCAATCATTGTATTTGGAGAGCGCAAATGCAGCTACAAGTAAAATGCAAATGAAACTAAATGAATTAACAAAATAAGCTAAGCAAAAAGTAACACAACCGAATCAAAACAATAATCAATAGAAAAATAATCCGGCCTGAAAACTTCGTCAAGGGCCACTTTCACTTTCAAGCAAGGATTCCAAATGAGGGATTTTTTCTGTGAGGCATCGGTGAACAATGATCAAAAGGATTGACACCTCGTGACCCGAATATATATATATATATATATATATATATATATATATATATATATATATATATATATATATATATATATATATAAACTGTTTCTTTTTAACCCATGCTTTGAATATATTGGATTATTTTTTTGCCTTTTATTGTTTAGTTTAGACTTATTCTAACAATTTACATATAATGAATATAGGTCAAATTATTATATCAATAAAATATAGTTAGAAAAATTAGTGGAAAAAAATTTAAGAACATTGGAACACACATTCATTTATATTTTTAATTATTATGTTTAATAATTCAGAATGCCATTTCAGAATGTTTATATTTACTATAAAAAATAATCAGTTATATACAATATAAAATATGTTTACATTGTAATAAATCTCTCTCTTAAGGGTTGTAAGCTGTGATGTTAAACATAGTTAAAGATACACGCGTTATTATTTTCTTGTTATTAAAGTTTTGGTGTTTTTCGATTAAAGAATTTTTTTTTATAAGGATTGACCCAGCTTCCTCCATAACGTTTTAAATTACTTATTGATGGTCCTTAAAACATTTTATATATGGTTTTTATTAGACATATCTATCGAAATTATTACATACTGTATATTTTTTATAAATATATTTTTTCCTTTACATCCAATATTGCAGTTTAAAGCACTTATGTCTTTATTGTATAGTGATTCAAAGCGGCATAGTACTATGACATTTACTCAAAATTTCGATATTTTTTGCCGCTCAATATTACATATTGAGACGTTTTAAGAAAATCTTCAAAATTATAGAGATGTAACTGTAAGTTTTATTAAATCATTTTGCTATTTTTTATACATAGTAAGGGTGTAAACAGTGTCACCGTATGAGCGTTTCAGGATATATACGTTTTTAGATTTCAGGAAAAAAAGAACATAAATATTGATTTTTACGATACAATTATGGATAAAATGCCCTATTGTGTTTGTTTAAATAAATTTGCAAAAACTGTTTTCAATTTCGACATTTTTTAAGAATGAAAAAGCTTTTTTTACTACAATGAAGTTTAAAATTAGGTTTTTATTCGGTTTTAAGCTATACTGCATGAATGAGTTTTAAAATAATGAAAATGAATGAGTAAATATTTATGTTTATATTATTAAATATTTATATTTATGCTATATTTATATTCGAAGAGTAACTCAGCTTAAAATGAATTCTGTAGTATATACATCAATTTTGTAATCGTTATGATTAAGAATAAGGAAACGTTAACCTTTATTTTGTTTTTCTTTAACACATCAACCTAATTATAGTTTTTTTTTCCTTTTAAGTAGTTTAAAACAAGTTTATCAACATTTCGTTAACGTAACAGATTACATGAATCTTATATAATTCAAATCAGGAAAAGAAAAATTTATATTTATATTCTTGTATATTGCATTTTTGTTTACATACTATTCTTTGAAACGCCAAAGCATTCATCAGAATTGAGCAGGTGCATGAGATTCCCTATGATTATTTCAAATATACGATTTGTATGACTATGATTTTAATTAGTTCTACTATATGTAACAATTTTTAAAATTAAGAAACAATACATTAAAAATACTGTGTATGTCTGATAATAAAAAAAAATTAACACCTGTAGCAGAAAGAAAAGCATTTCCAGTTTTGAGGTACTCTTATTTTCTGGTACAGCTATGAGGTACCAGAAAATAAGATTAAAAAAACCCTGAATTAAAAAAATTAAAACGTGTATTTTGATGTAAATAAACCTTATTTGTAGGCATAAATTATGGACATTAAATTCAATTATAATATAATTCCGAATTTAAAATTTAAATATATATATATTTGCATGTTTCAAGGAGTAGAAAGTGATACCCAAATATGTGTAATGTGTTGTAATCCTAGTTCCGTTCTTCTGAAAATCCCGAGTATGTAAGAAATGACAGGCAAGCTTTAATCTGAAACTTTCAGAAAGGATGAGATTCATATAATTCATATCTCTTGAAGGATGTGTCAAAATGTGTTTGATTAGAGGTTGTGAAGTAATACGATGATGGATATTCATATTTCTGCGATAGGAAGAGAATGCTCAATAAAATGTTACGCCTTTATTATAAACGACTAAACTACTCACAGAACATTCTTAGGAAATATTGAAATCCCTAAAGTGATTGGGAAACATACATCGACCTATCTTTGTTAAAAAATAAAAGGAAGAAAATTCATTTAGATTTTCACTTGCTTTAAAAAAATCAAGTGCTATCAAGTGCATGATACTAATAGAGCGCTTATTACCTTATATTTTATTATAATGCATTTCAATGTGTTGGTACAAGTATCGATATGAGCGATACAGTTTAATTAATATTTTAGCTTGTTGAGGTCTGTCGGCAATTATCAATAACACCAAGAAAATAGAGTTGATGTGCCGCTACATAGAATAATGCAATTAATAGATTCGTGTTAGAATTGACTGTAAAAACGAAAATGGAACGAAATCAAATGAAGAACAGGTACAAGCAATACCAAAAATTGTTTATTACAATTTAAAAAGGAGACTTTTCACACTAAGAAGGAATGATCAAATAATATAATTCGAATGCTGAGATCTCACCAATCTTTATGCTTTGACAATTAAAATTCAATGATGAAAGAATTAAGGAAGAACTGATGCATTGACAGCAATTATGAATTTAAAGTAATTTACGATTTTTTTCAAAAAGTAGTGTTTCTAATTCAAAGGTGCTGCTTAGCACAATTTACGTCTCAAAAATGATCCGCTTATTTATTTCATTACTGGAAGTGTTCAAAAAAGGAATTTCCATCTGCTGTTTCGTATAATGCAAAGGCCCAATCTATACTAACCACATAACGGAGATTTGTTATTTGACTAAAAAGTATGAATAGTAACGAATAAAAATTAATAACTTATACCACTCAGATCTATTTGATTGCCGATGAGCATGGACGTTTCATTGATGGAGTTTTAATGAAATTGATACTTGCTTAAATGCACTTAAAATATTATATAGTCTTAAAGTAGCTCCATCATGAGTCGCTTCATGAGGATGTCATAACACATTCGGCCTTATAATTACTTCCGAATTTAGTTGAAATAACTATGAAAGTTCCACAAAAGTGATTACATAAGACGGGTGATTGAAAAGCACATTAAAGTGACAGTAGCATGAAGTTTAGTTTTTATTGCGTCTAATTTTCGCATGCCGGTATTCTTTTTCAGAATTTGATCTTTTTAAAATTAAAAAATTTTTCATTATGTCAGTCCTTTCTTCTATCATATAGATTTTTTGAATAGAACCATAAATAAAAATACACTCATGTTCATTAAATATAAGAATTAGTCCGTTTATTATATACTTTGAAAATTTAAAACAACCGAAATTATGCCGGAAACCTAATATTTTCTACCAGCAAACATTCTCCAAGAAATTCTCTAAGAAATATGTAATATTGTGGATTATTTACATGTAGGAATAGGATCAAACTAGAGAAAAAGAGTTTTAATCCTTTCCATTCATCTTATCCTAAAAATTCGCGGCTATACTCCAGATTCCTTCAATTTCAAGTTGATCCTTCTTTCAGAAGAACAATTAATAAAGCTTCAAGGTAATCTTCAAAAGTCTCAGGAATGACCTAGAGTCTTCAGCTTTCTTCCTTTAACTATTATTATTATATTTTATATGTTTTAAGGAAAATTCCAATCTAACTTTACATATGTGTATCAAACACTGCGAGTGAAACTTTTATTACAAAAATAATAAATTAATGGATCATTTATTTTACACGAATATATACATCTATAAAATTTTTCTGAACATTTTAGGATTTGAAATGTCATTTTAGAAAAATATAAGAAAAGCAGAAAATGCATTTCATTTTTCTCACATTGAATCCAAAGTTCCTCTCATAAGAATGAATAACTTATGATAATCATATAAGCGAATTCTAATTCAAATGTATATCCCAATAAAACTACAACAATAAATATTTTCCAATGCATGTAAATATTTATTCGCCAGTTACTGGTTTACATGCTCTTTATTTAGTATTTTCATTGTTATAAAACAGAGATATTCAGTTAGAGATGCGAATACAGTTTCTAATAGCTTCCAAAAATTCAACGAGTTTTATTTAAAAATTACAAAAATAAAACTTTAGAATAAAAACATATACACTTTTCCAAATAATGCACAAGTTTAGAACGCAATGAAAGTATTGTTCAAAATTTTGAAATCTTGATTTCTTTACGTCGTGTAAGATCTTCAGTTTCGAAAAAGAGATTGAAATAAATATTCCCCACAATCGCACTTCTTCATAAACAAAGATAAAACTATAAATAGATTTTTTAAATCTTCCACTACTACGTTGTTCGTTTCTACCAATGAGTCAGGTTGAGCAAAGCAAATGACAGAATATAAAAGTCTGGAATTCTTTCTGACCTGTTAGAATGCAGCTTTCTTTTCGGGTGTATAAATATTTTTAATCTGTTGAATTTACTTATTGGTGATAAATTGTCTTGAATTTTATTTGAATCAAACACAACTTTGGCACAAGTTCAAAAGTTAAGGTAAAAATTATTGAAATGTAAATGCCTTTTCTTTAAATTGATACTTAGTAGTATTTTTAAATTATTTATAATTATTTGAACAAAGGCATTTTTTGAAATACATTTTCTAATAAATATTCTAAAATTACAGTCTGATAAATTTCTTTTTCTTAAATTCAATTTGTTGTAATAGAATTTATAGTGAAAATATCTATTACTTTAACAGGTTAAAACCTTATTTTTTATGTATAATTAAATGTTCCGTATTGAATTTCATCAAGAAAAATACTTTTCTGATATGGAAATTTAAAAATTGCATAAAATAATTCTTGCTGTATAAATTTACGCATTGAATATCGACAGTGCATTGAAACTTAAAATTTTAATACGTGTCTTTTAATTGCAATAATATATGAAAAATAGCTCCCTAGCTGTTACACTGCTTTTGTTATTCTGCATTTTTTATAATTTCTATGTACATGTAGAATTAAAAATTTTCTTCCCGAAACCGAATTCAATTCTAAAGTAATTTCAATGCCTTTTCAAACCCTTAGCCTTTGTTCCCTTTTAATCTAAAATATCCCAATTTATTGGGAGTTAGTTACTTCCAACAATTATTAATTTTTCCTTTCCTCGTATGTTATTTCTGAACTTTCTGTACAAAGATGAGGGATTTCAGTTTTTCTATTTGCTATAAACAATACTAAATTTAAACTTTTAATCCCCTTAAGATGATAATTATGCATAAGTTTTATGTAAGCAAATAATCTTAAATTTTATAAAATATTTTTAATTCGACACGGTAAAGCTCAAAATATGTGACGTTTTTTCCACCTGTTATTTCAATTATTTTTCAATATTCAATATTATATTCAATTTTCCACCTATTATATCATTTATCAATTCCTATCTCTAAAGTTTGTGAATAAAAGCTTACCTTGTTGAAAACTTTAATATGAAATTATGATCTTATTTTATCATGTATATTATATGTTCTACTATCATGAATACTGTAAGTTCGTATATTTTTGCAAAAACAATTCTGTATTTTATATCAAAATTGTTTACAAAAATACTAGGATTTTTTTTGAAAAAATAATATTGCTTTTAATATGCATGCTGCATCTACAAAATACATGTGAATATTTAGTACAAAGCTATTGATAGAAGTCTTAAGTTATTATTAGCTCTCTGAGAAACATAGCATGGTAAAATAATTTTAGTCATCGATTTCTAGAAGCATTATTATTGTCGTTTGAAGGTTAAAACTCCTATTCAAATTAGCTAAAACTTTGTACTTTTGAAATTAAAGTGATTTGACCTTTTAGAGATTAAGGTAGTTTAAATTTCAGAAGTTTATCACGAGAATTATGGCAAAAATTAATTTTCCTGTGGTAATAAATTTGGTTGCTTTTGAAAAAATTACTTAGAGATTACAAAACCCATTACAAATATGCATGAAATAATTACGAATCTACCTAGAGTAAAATTTTGGAATCTTCCAAGTTTAAAATTTCTATATTGCTCTATCTGTCTTTACATGATAATTATTATGGCAAATTCAAGTGTGTGCATGTTATAAAAATTATTCTTTGTAAGGTGAAATGTTTTTTCTTTCAGAATGGCTTCCCAGAGTTCATCTGTCGGGAAAGAAGTAGTTCTTCAGAATAAATACGAAAAACCAGAATACAAAGCCAAGATAATCTGGTTCAATGTAATATTTCTTCTTTTTCTTCATACAGGCTTCCTTTATACGCTTTACTTGAGTTTCCTGTCAGCTTCTTAGAAAACTTCTCTATTCGGTAAGTATTTCAGTGTAATATTATGCACTTAGCATAAGTTCAATAATCAAATTATCGGTTTATCTATAAACATAGCTTGGATTGCACATTAATTAATATTAATTCACTATAATAATTTTGAAAATTGTCATTTAACTGGAAATTAGACTGAAACTAAAGTTAGTACTGAATAGGTTTCGGATATCTAATTACTCAGAATGATTAATGCAGCACAAAAGGTTTTGATTTGTTATTTCTCAAATGTATCAGATTTTGCACAAACAAATCGAAATTTGAATGATCTTTATTATTTGCTTTAAACTTTTTTGAAAATTTCTTTCTGACCTTTGGGTTTTGGCATAATGTGCCAACACATTTCAATCAACTAAAATCGTTTTAACTTAATTTTTATTATTTCAGATTATAAATTGACGCTTAAGGATATTCGATAGATTTGCGTAGACCCAAGTTTTTCTCTCCTTTAACTTTTTCTTTCATCCAAATAGATAATTAACTATAAATATCAATATATTTATTCATATGCAGGAATTTGAAACTTTACAATGGGAGAATTGGTCAAGTTTTCTAAGATTTTAGCAATAAATTCGAATAATTTTACCTATACTTGATCATACTTGAAAAGCTATAATGAAACATATATCATAACGACGTATGTATGAGCAGTGTTGAAACTGTTTTATACTACAAATTCAAAAAATGTGATACCAAAATTTAATAGAAGAATCCATGAAGACAAAAATTAAGAAACAATGAATTTTCCTACTTCATTCGAAAATTTGGATGTCTAGCCATGATCGGAAATATAAAAAGAATCGAGAATGATTTTCCTTATGTTTTTGCATGTTCAATTGCAACATTTGTGCATCTAAACTAGCTGAAAATATAAATGTGATCCTTTGCACATCACCTTTTTATGCAATTCCCTCGTCCCTTAAGCAATTCAACAATATTTCGCATACATATTTAATTGCAAGCAGACGATTTGACATTTAAAGCTCTTACGCTTGCCTGAAGTAAATGAAATAGTTGTAAAACAGTTTAATGTTTTTCCATCATAGTTTCATAACATGTTCTGTAGCATAACATACATATAATTAATTTCTAGAGTGAATGATTGTAAGAAATTATATACTTAAATATCTGATTTTGTCGAGATTAGAAATTTTAAAATGTATTAAATTACATATAAAGTCAAAAAAATAAAATGTATGCTTAATTTTTTTTTATGTCAAACAAACATTGCTCCTCCCTAAAAATGAGCTAAGGCAACAACAGAATTCATTGAATGAGAATTTTTTTTACATGTTTGTCCCTTATATATCCCTATTATATATTTAATCGTTTTGGCCTTGAAGATGCACATTTTAGATCAGTCAATAGAAAATTCGTTTAAAATTAGAAATCTTGGACTGTAATTTTTTCACCACTCTATTTCATATTATTCTGTAAATAAAATATACTTTACTTGGTAACTGTTATTGCCATATCATTAAATTTATTTTTGATTCGAACCGCTTTTTGTTTATGAATATTCTCTTTGAATGAATTTAAGAAAAATTGTCTTGTACGATATTTCCAAAAGTTATTTATCTTAAAAACTTATGTCCAACGAAATTCAAATCATCATCATCATCATCTAGCATCATCTAGCACCATCTACAATTTTAAATAATTAATTATTAGACCTCCGTTGCTTTCTTTTTTCATTTCTTTTGGTTTTCGAAGATGTTAAGAAGTAATTACAAACCTCTAAAAATAGAAGGCACAAGTTCTGCTGTTTTCTCATGGTGAATGCTCCTCAGCTCCTTTCTTTTCTCATGCCGACGTTAATGCTATCCTTTTTAAATTGCAAACGCTTAATGTATTCTAGAGTGGAGAGATATGTGCATGTAGAGATGCAAGCACAGCTATTATTGTCTATAGGTTAACTGTCATAAAATAGAAATTGGATGTTTCATTCCTATATACTTTCACAACCATAAATTAGTCCAAAGGCACTGTTCCCTTTTCAAGAAATTTCTCAAATACTTTCATTATGACATGCTAGTCTAACTGGAATGAACTGAACTTCAAAATAGTTAATGATAGAATGCCAAGAACACTTTAAAATGCATTATGGTGAAAAGGCACCTCAAAACTTTTTTTAAAAGTTTTAATTTTTAAAATTATACTTTCCTTTCATTTTATGTGAAGTAGTACTCTTTAACTCTCCTTTAATATTTTTTGAAATAATTTGCAATTTTTTAGAAAAATTTTCTTTAAATTCTTTGGCAGGTAGCCATTAATATACTAAATCAAACGTAGTATGAACTTTCGTCAGTCCACAGTATTATTTTTTTATTGCAATAGACACAAAAAAATTCTAAAAAAATGAGAAAATTTACTTTGCTTAAAAAAAAATTCCAATACAACTTAAAGGTAATTCCATACTATGTTTTATAAAACATATATTTTTGAACATATACAAGAAATATCACCCCTAACTCCGTTTCTAAAAAGACTTAGGCTTTCGAAATGTATATATGCAAAAACACAATATGCAGAAAAATACATTTACAGTTTTTATTAATCTAAATCACAATACAAAATTTATCTAATTTGCCTATATGTTTTACAAAATGTGATTCAAGTTATTCTAAAAAATTAAAAAAATCAAGTTATAAAAATGCAAAAATTCTTCGAAACAAAATATTGTATTTGTATAATGACGATATATAAAAAAACCTAAAAAAAAAAGACCAAAATTTCATAAATCTTTATCAAAACATCTTTTAAAAAATATATACGCATATCGAAATTGATTAAATGTATACTTCTGCTATTCTGCTTATTATTTCTGCTATTTTGCTTACTATTTCTGCTGTCTTGCTTGCTGTTTCTGCTATTTTGCTGTTCTGCTTGATCGATGCACTTGTAACATTTGAGCATTTACTCCAAATGACACTTGGGAGTCTCATTGAAGTTTTGTGTCATACACCGAATACATCGCCATGATAGCTCATTTGATTCAAACCTTTGGTAAATTAGCAAATTTTTTGCCAAACGACCTATTATTTCACTAATTTCTGAATTATAAAAGTGAGCTTGGTAACATTGTTTATTCTCCTGTCATGCATCAAAAAATACTTAATATAAAATAATATATAATAAATAACAAGGAAATTAAAAAACATCTTACTGCTCTAAAATTTTGCAGGTATATTTAGAAGTTCTCAATTTATCATATGGACCAATGAAAAAAAAGAATTTTTTGTGCACAGCTTCTCCTTAAATTTCAAAGATGCTGTAATCATACAAATTATTAACAGATTCCTATTTTGGTTTAATTATAAATCCTAACATTTATTGGGAATAGAAGCCTTACCCCTTAAACTTTTAGTGCATATCTTTTCTGCTGAAATAAATGTACATGAATTCCTTTTCTTTGTCATTGATTTTATTTCTATCTCAGCTTACATTTATGCAAATTTTGGTGGATTGGGTGTAACAGCAGGGACACACAGACTCTGGTCTCATAGATCATACAAAGCAAAGTTGCCACTTCGAATTCTACTCTGCTGTTTATTTAGTATTGCGGATCAAGTAAGCTTTTGTAGCTTATAACCATTTTAAATATGTTTCTGATATATTAACTTATTATTTATTATAAAACCAATTATCTTGTAGCAAGACATCTACAAATGGGTTAGAGATCATCGGGTTCATCACAAATTCTCTGAGACCAATGCAGATCCACATAATAAGTTTTATAAATGCGAATATTAAATATGAGTTAAGAAAAGGAAGTGTCCCATTCCCAAATTCCAAATAATAAGATAAAATGTTGTTGTTACATTTATAATATTAAATTTCAATCAAATTATGGTTTGGTTGCATAAAACAATTATTCTAGGCATATACAGAAGATTGCATTCCTACAAATATTTAGAAAAGTTCAAAAATTATAGACTGAAAACAAATAGGGTATGACAAATATCATACTCTTTGAAATAATTTAGAATTTTATTGGTTTACATTCGATGAGATAAAGTATTTAATGGACCATTGAAGAGATTGCCAAAATGTTAAGTTTAAAACTCTTTACAGAAAAAAGATTATAATAAATCGTTGTTGTAATAAATGTTTCATTAAAGGGAATATTTCATTTGTAGATCTCGTATAGTTAATTTTGATGAATTTAAAGCCAAAGAGTTGGGGATACCCAAGATACAATTAATATATATCATACTTTATTCGTATAATTATGAAATTATTTAAGATTGATAAATTATGAATATTATTCTGTTCATAATTACTTCACCATTTCCAATGTGTGGAATTGGAATGAGGTATGTTGTTACAATTACAGGATACCATTTCCCTTGTAGGGCACTGAAATCAAGACTCATTATTACTACTGTATGCCATTTTTTCCATTTGTGGCATCGGAATCAAGATACACTGATACAATTATATGGCTATTTGAGGTTTTTTCATCCTATTATCGGAGTGGAAAGTATCTACACAATTCTGCTGTTTATTGAGAATTCTCACTTGTGACACATGAGCGACAAAAAATATTAAATATTTTAATAGTTTTGTTGTTTATTGAGAATTATCACATCATATTTAGAAAATATTTAGAAAACTTTTTTGTGACATAAAGGTTGGGAGATAATTAAAGAAGCAGATAATATTTAATTATATTGTGAATATTCATTTCCTTTATATCAGACTAAGAAAAAAACATAAATTCGTATTAAAGTAGTTTTATAATTCAATAAAATATAATTCTGCAGCATAGAGAAGAGCATTCTAAACATACATACATAGAGCATACTATAAGCAAGGTCATCATTATCGATCTTTAATGTTCTCCTTCAAATATTGTCACAATCTTCTTCAAAAACATCTTCAATTCAGAATCTTCTTCAATTTATGCGAAATTACCTTAAAAATATTGTGCAATTAATTTTTATTTTCATGAAAAGTTACATTGAAAAATTTCCAAATTAAATTTATTTAAAGGAAGAAAATAAAATCATAGACTGAATATAATTACTACGAATCATCATACAAAAAGGCAGTAACCCATAAATATAGACTAAATGCACAGAAAAGACAAGAAAAAGAATAATGTAATTTCGCATTCAGTTCTTTTACACAGCGAAATTAAAATTAATATATAAATTACAGAACAAAATCTCAATCTTAATTCCAGGATTATAACCATTCCACAAATCACAAAAATGCGAAATTCGTCAAAGTGGTGAATTCTATTATTATTCTTCAACACGATTATTTAATTTAGAACTGACGTATAAAAAATATACTCCCACAGAACAGTCTGAGGTCTATATTTTTTCACAGCTAAAAATATTTTTTTCGAAAGTTGTAATTAATTTCTTGTCGATTTCGATGTAATTATTCGACAAGTATTTGATATTTAAGAAATTTGTTCTTTTACTACGATATCTATTATAAAGCAATATTTAAGCCCCTTCCCCATCATTTCAATGTTTCTTCATTTTCAAATTGTTAGTAAAAATACTCATATACTTGCAAAGAAATGCAGATTAGTATTTCGGAAAACACTTTTATTCATTCATATTTTTCCTTCTCTAAGCAATAAAGATAATCTTACTTCAGGAATGATGCATCTATCTTTAAAAAATTATACAAAGTCTCTGTGCCGATTGCTTAAAAGTTAAATAATACCAAGTTTACATGATTTATAATAAAATCCAATGACTTGATTTTTATAATATTATTGATAGATTCAGGACTGAAACATTTTTTTAAAGTAAGGTTAACATTTTTAAATGCCACTTTCCTTTTATTATTTTAAATATAATGCTTTATTTTGCAGGTTTTATTTACTTATGGCTCTCTTTTTTTCTGCCATCTTACCAATAATTTGTAAGTCTCAGAACCTTTCATTTTTAATAATTCAAAAAATTCATTATAAATTCCTGAAATTGTATCATTCGCCCTTTTTTATTCTCCATTTATAGTTTGGTTAGATGACTGTGGATATTTCCTGAAAATGTTTTGCATAGTAAAAAATGGAAGCAAAATTCTCAGAACTTCTCCCATAGAAAACCAGATTGGTTGTATACATGGCTTGAGATTTATATCTAATGCCTGGCTCATTCTTGTACATACTTCTATGGCTTACATCAGTACCATAAGTAGGTATTTTAGTTAGTAGAAATATTTACTACGTTATCAAAGTAGTTTTATTAATTTAATCATTATGCATAAAACATTAGTAAGAATCTTTAAAATATTAGATTATTAATACTCTTGTGAATAAAATCTAGTTGTGATTGTATTGAAAACATGTTTCAGGTTTCATTTTCCTTAAATTTGATTCGACTGAAATGAAATTTGATTTAATTAGGTTTAGTTTATATTTTGAAGATATAGGATAATCTGTTTTGGGATGGATGGAGGACTCTCGATAATTTGAATCGTTGCATTAAAGAAAGTACCCAAAGCTTAAATTACAATTTCGAAATTCCATAGCTCAGTAAGAAGACGGGTTAACCTGATAGATGAGCAGAATGTTCAAGCAAATTTGCAATGGTTCCTTACAGGAATTGAAACATATAAACGTTACTATAGATGAAAGTGGCTCTTACTGTCTATAAAAATAATTGGATTACTGACGTGTCTAGAATCATCAACCTTTATAGTACATGATCATGAAATATGATCTGTAATGAAACTTCATTTTCGTTAAATTAGACTGATATTATTTATGGTGAAAACTTAGTGTGAGAATCATGATCCTCTAACCATCACACTTATGACTTACTTCAAATTAAATGCAATAATAAAATGTAAAAAATTTGTCCCAATACCCAGCACATAAATACCAAATAATTATAAGATACATCGCCTGGAACTATTTATTTTACTATTAAATGTAGAGAATAAAAAGAGTGAATAGTGAATAACGCTTGATTTCTTTTCTTAGGAGAGAAAATATTTCATGTTTTTCTTAATTATTATTGTGTGGTCTGCTTTTAAATACTGTTATAACTATTAGCGTGGATAAGAGCGAATATCTCATATGTTTTTAATATAATTGTGTTAAATGTGTAAAATTTTTGCTTTTAACGTAAAATACGCTTAATGAAGAGGCATAAATGAGACGAGGGAACAATCACATAAGCGCAAGTTTAGGATAGAGTCTGACTTTTTTTTATGACACGAAAGCTATCTTTGGTTAAATTGAGCCACACTCATGTAATTAAAATATTTGCTGGATAGCAGAGGCCCATTAAAAAAAGAAGCAGTCAAATAAGGAAACTTTATGTTATTGCACAAAATATAAAGGATTACAAAGAAAAACATCAAATATGTAATAAATAATACTATTCAAAATTTTAAAAAGAATGGATTTTTCATCTTAATAAGGTAGATATGCCTTCAGTTGATTGGTTCATTACAATAAAAGTCAGTTTCATGATAAATATTTTGTTTGGAGGGCAAATTAATAATTATCTTTTCAAATTTTTAAAATTATATTTAAGAAAGGAACTACAACTCAAGACACAAACTCTTTTCAAATTTCAAGGGTATTTATTTAATGCATAAGAATATCTTGCGATTAGTGAACAATATTTCATTTTTATAAGTATTGTCCCAAAGAAAATAAAATTTTAGAACATAATTTGTTTATTTTAAATTGTAAAAGATAAACAAAAAAATCATTCACGCATTCCTTTCAATAATAAAGATTCGAAATAGTTAAGCACAATTCACTGAGTGCACTGCTGTACAAAAAAAACCTATTGATGTAACAATACGTTTTTCCTGTAATTTCAATTTCAGATATAATGAATAATACTGATATAAATACCGAATGATTTTTAATTGATACAAATTAATAAATAGAATTTCTAGATAATTTTTCAGTACTAAGAAGATTTCAGCTATTCATTAAAAATACTAAATAAAAAGAACACAGAAATATTGCTTTTTCATACAGAATAACGTTAACCGAAATGTACATCATGATTATTTCTGACATACACATAAAAGGATGAAATAAAGCTTCAATTATATTTTCTAACAAATTTTTACATTTAAAAAGAATTTAACAAATTTTTTATTTATTTTGAAGAAGATACGGAGGAAGTGAAGAAGCTATTTGATTTGAGAATGTCACAGTTAATATTGGGTGGAACTTTTTCTGTTGATATATTTTTTGTCATCAGGTAAATTTTTAATATATTTAATTCAATAGTTTTGTGAAACTTTTATTAATTTATCAGCAAATCATGAATTTTACGTAAATATAAATACAAGATGCATGAAATTCCATGTAGTCAAAACTGTTTAAGATTTTTCCGACAGAAATTCTTATAATTTCTACCAGATACCCATTTATGGATGATACATTGCAGGGATGATGGTTTAACAAAATACTTCACGATACTATTTTCCATCCTACAATTGAGTTTTCTTTATTAAATTTTATTGAGAAACACTAACACAAGTATTTTATGTCAATTGTATCTCATCAAAATGTCATGCAATTTCTGTGTTTTTGTATAATTATGTATATCACGCTACACAGATATATTTACTGTTAATGATAGTGGACCGAAAACACATAAAATAATATAATGGTCGATTGTATAAATGCATCTAAATTCAATTTAACGATTCCGATTTCTTTTATAGCTGCTTAATCAGGAAAGATTGGTTTATGACTTATGAAAGACTAATAGAAATTTCAAAATATATTCTGAAATATCGATCAAATACTTGAAGCTTTTTCAGGTTAATAACTAATTGATTCCATACGGATCAGCAATATAGTAAATATTCATCTAAATTGAAAATTATATATATTTTATGCCCAGTATAGGAAATGAAATTATATGAAATGCCCATTTCTCATGATCATATAAACAGCAATAAAAATTTTACCAAAGATGTTTAAAATTTCTGAAATTTCTAAAAATGCCCCGATACTATTTGAAATTGAAAATAAATATGCATAAATAATGTTAGAAATGCAAATAGTTATCAAAAATAATAATCTTGCTGTTTTAAAAAAAGGAAATTAATCGGAAATCTCCTAGAATACATAATTGTTTTTCTCAAAAGTTGAAAACAAATAGCGAGATAATCCATCGATCTTCGTCTTGAAGTTTAAGTAACGTCTTTAACTTGGTCATATTTTAAGTTGGGTTTTATTTTCAAAACCTTAAAAAATAGAATAGTATGGGGTATTATTTATGCTTATATTTAAAGGGCATATTTAAGCCATATAAGATGACTGATTTCAAAATATGACAAGGCATGAGAAAAATTAAACAATTCTGCAATAAAGTTTTTTTTATTCATTAAAACCTTTCTTTAAACATTTACACTGAAGTGACAAAAGTCATGGGATGACTGTTAATATCGTGTCGGTTCTCCTTTTGCCCGGCGAAGTGCAACAACTCGACGTGTCATGGAGTCCACAAGTCGTTGGAAGTCCTCTGCAGGAATATTGAGCCATGCTGTCTCTATAGACGTCCATAATTTTGAAAGTGAGGATGGTGCAGGAGTTTGGGCACGAACGGACCTTTCGATGATGTCCCATAAATAGACGATGGGATTCATATCAGGCGATCTTGGTG
Source organism: Argiope trifasciata (assembly GCA_026543055.1). Taxonomy (NCBI): domain Eukaryota; kingdom Metazoa; phylum Arthropoda; class Arachnida; order Araneae; family Araneidae; genus Argiope; species Argiope trifasciata. The sequence goes on along the minus strand of JAPMOQ010010464.1, from coordinate 202,008 downwards.
GCCAGATCATGCGCTGGAATTGTCCGGAATGTTCTTCAAACCAATCGCGAACAGTTCTGGCCCGGTGACATGGTGCATTGTCATCTATAAAAATCCCATAGTTGTGTGGGTACGTGAAGTCCATGAACGGCTGCAAGTGATCGGCAAACAGATGAACATAACCATTTCCAGTCAATGATCGGTTCAATTGCACCAGAGGACCGAGTCCATGCCATGTAAAAACAGCCCACAACATTATGCAGCCACCACCAGCTTGAACAGTGCCTTGCTGACAGTTTGGGTCCATGGTTTCGTGGGGTCTGCGCCACACTCGAGCTCTACCATCAGCTCGTAACAACTGAAATCGTGACTCATCTGACCACGCCACGGTTTTCCACTGGTCTAGGGACCAGTCGATATGCTCACGAGCCCAGGAGAGTCGCTGCAGGCGATGTCGTGCTGTCAGTAAAGGCACTCGAGTCGGTCTTCTGCTGTCATAGCCCAAGGAAGACAAATTTCACCGCACAGTCCTATCGGACACGTCCCTCGTATGTCCCACATTGATTCCTGCAGTTATTTGACGAAGTGTTGCGTGTCTATTAACGTTGACCATTCTACACAGACGTCGGCGGTCTCGGTCGTTAAGTGCAGGTGGTCGCCCACTGCGCTGTCAATGATGGGATGTGATGCCTGAAATTTCATACTCTCGGCACACTCTTGATACTGTGGATCTCGGAATGTTGAATTCACTAACGATATCCGCAATGGAATGAGCCATGCGTCTAGCTCCAAATAACATTCCATGTTCAAAGTCTGTTAATTCTCGTCGTGCCGCCATAAATCACGAAAAACCTGTTCACATGAATAACTTGAACACAAATGAAAGCTCTGGAAAACGAAATGCGCATTTATACTTTTTCGCTGCGATACTACTGCCATCTGTATATTTGGATATTGCTATCCCATGACTTTTGTCACTTCAGTGTATTTATAAGATTTATACCACTTGCACACATCTTTAGAAACTAATAAATTACTAAACAAGGTAATGAAAACGAATGCTAATTTAAGGCAACATTCCAGTAGATGTTAAATAGTTTTAAAAATCTTCTGAAAGATATTTTTAATATAATCTTTTGACTCTTCAGTTATTATGAAATTAAAAAATTCACGATTCTATTACATTTGCCTATATAGATTATAATTTTAAATGACAAATGCTTTATAATTTTAAGTCTGGCCAGACCTTTGAGCTGTTGAACTGAAACTATTTTAAAATCTGTATGACTACAAAATTATCTGCAGATAGCTAAAAATGCATGCTCACTTGTACACGATATACAGAAGATGCATTTGGAATTCTGTTTTCAAGCTTCAGTTTAAAATTGTATTTAGAGTAAGAACTAACTTGAAAATTGAGTGAACAATTCAGAGTCCACTTAGAAATATATCTAAATTTCATTTCAATCTCGGATTGGGATTGATGTCCGTTTTTTCAAATGCATGTGATTAATGTAATTTCCCTGATTTACCTAATGCATCTAGTAAGGGACTAATGTAACTGTTTAATTTCCTTTCACAGCAGGAAACGAATTTATGCATGTACACGTCAATTCATTGCTCCATAGTTATTTTATATTAAATTAATTTACTTATTCTACCCCAATAATTCCGCTTTAAAGAATTTAGTATTTCAATAAAGTGATGCAAATTTTAAATTAAGTTTTAAAAGGCAGAGAGAACATTTTTAACTACTATCAAAAGGAAATTTACTATGCATGCGCGATTACATTCCCCATTATAATAAGTGACTGAACTCTTTCTTAAAAACTTACAGTAGAGGCTATATAGTTTATAAGATAGCATACCTGTTAGAACATATTTAAGCTTCACTCCTATTCCTCAGTTTAATATTTTGATAAAATAAATAATCTGAAAAAAATGATAATTTAATAATTTATTCTTTTCTTTCGGAACTTTTAGTGGATTCCTGAATGGTTATCTTTTCTTTCACAAGTATAGTAAGAGCAAAGGAAACATCTCCTGGGTTTTTTTCTATTTCAAACGATTTGCAAGGTAAAGGCAAATCTTTCTTGTATCTTTTATCTATAGAAAACTTTATCTGAACTTTGAAGTTTAGGTTATGCCTAGAATATTGTATATGAATGGAAAACATAGAAAATACCCATATAACAAGGAACAAATTAGAAAAATATTTATTAGTCAACAATAATATCCAAAATGATTTAATAATTTAAAAATCATTTACATATTTTGAAATATTTCTGATCAGAACGTTAACAAATTTGAAAATTTTTAAAACAGATACAACGCTTCTTTTCTATTCATTTATTTCACACTTTAAACAAAAAAACTATACCTATGATATTATAAAAAATAATGTTTTTCGTCAATGTATTTAAATATTTCGAAACAAACTCGCATACAAGCTTAAGCGAATGAATAAAAATTATATTCATTAAAGTTCATTATATTTTTTTCTCACAACAAAAGATAAAATAAATTATCCTTCTACTAACATATTTTTTTAATATTTTCATTTTACAACTAAATTTAAATCGTATATTTTTTAACCAAGTGGAGAAATCAAATTTAACAATTTACCACTTTATAAATATTTTCTTTTCTATATTTAACCTCACAATCATCAAAAAATCCTCATCAAGCATTGTAGAAAAATATAAAACCTAGAAATACATGTATTCTCTCCATACATATGAGGAGACAGTAGGTCACGAACTAAATAAACTGAATTAAAGAATTGCAATAGGGCCTTTAAAAGTTTATATTAAATCTGTCAACAGAAAGGAGGTTTTTTCTTCTCTCAAAACCTTCTTTTAATTCTCATTGTTTTATAAAATAATGTCAAATAGTACCTTGTTTATAAATGTATGTACTAAGCTTATTAACAATCAGGTATTATTTAATTTCACTTCGAACGCAAAACTCCTAACATTTCATTTATTGAAAACATTAAAATATTTACTTCTACTCTGATTATTATGATTAAAGATAAAAATGACTAAACGTGGATACACATAACTTAAAATTTAATGTATTATTTTTCTTGTAGCACAAAATTTATTCTATGCAAAATTTAAAAATGGCTTTAGTGAAAGAATGACAGATTAAAATGCAAAATAATTTCTAAATGAAAAAAAAAATAATGTTTACGTATATTACTAGGAATGAAATACATTTTTTAAAGGAAAAAAATAAATAAAAAGCAAAATGACATCCTCACAATCTCGCTTCAGACATCTGGATCTAAAAATAATACAAAGAGTCTGAAATATTTGCAACATCTGAAATTTTAAGTTTATTTCTGCATAGCAGTTTCTAACGATTTTCTTTTTTTTATTTATCAGATTTACTTCAAAACTTTAAACTGTATTCTCGTGCAATAAATGACTCTCAGTATCAAGAAGAAAATGTAGAAATTTTATTATTTCTTTTAATGCAACATTATTCGCTCACCAGAATTGCAACCATGTTTAGAAATGCATATATATATATATATATATATATATATACACACAAAAAAAATTTAACTAGGGATCATATGATGTTACCCTAGTATCCGAAATTTTCTTCTTCTGAACAATTGCTGGTGCAGAAACTCATTCCTTTTTATTCTTTTCTGGTTGGTATGAGAAATTATGCTAATAATTTATGATGATAATTTAATGCTAACATGATATGTATTCTTTGTATAAGAACAAATTCATTCGCATTTTGCAGATTAGTCATAGCATTCCTTACTACGGCTAAACATCTAACTAGCCAATCTAAGAATTCCATACATGAGAGGTCAATGAAGTTTTCGCCTTATTCTGCCTGCCTTATCAAACACTAAATGAACCTACTAGAAAAACGCCATGAAAATGCTGGAGAATTTCTTTGCATAATTTTGTGGTAGCTCTGATAACAGTTTTGGCGTCATCGTTTCATAATTATGCGTTCAAAGAATACCATCTAGTTCCCTATAATTACTGGAGACTGTTATTTATTGTTTTACATTAAAATACATATCATGTTTTTAAGTAAAAATTGAATTGAAATTCGCCATCTATCGAGAGCAACGAATGTCGTGATAAACAATTGCCATCTTTGCGTTTGCATCCGCAATTATACACTACGCTAATATCATGCTCTGGTTTTCTCAGTTCTCAAAGAGACTAGCCTCTTGATGAATATACCAGTTCATATGAAACTGCCCGATGAACATAGATCGGTAATATGAGTCAAAGGAAGGTTTGATTGGAAATAGCCAGATTGGTTTTTATTGGAAGAAAAGTAGCAGATACCTTTGTCTATGAACTCTGCGTCACAAACTCTGAGAAGGGCATAACATCGTTCTTGCCATTCATTTAATTGGTGATAGTTGACAGAAAAACAGCTACATTTTTCCCTTTTCGATTAAAATAAGTGAGGGCACTGCTTCCATTGTCCTCAATAGGAATGCGGATTCTTACAATAATATTCATTGAAAGGATTATTTTCTTCTTGTACGTTGATTCAGTTACATAACTACAGATTTTTTATCAGATTGGTTAAATGTTTATTCAATGTCCCATAAATTTGATATTTGTTTTTATTTTTGATTAAAATTTCGATTTTTCACACTTGTGGATGTAGGACATCAGGAAAATGTGATTTAATAGAAATTTTACAAGTTCATCATGCTGCTAATCTTTGTTTTCATACCATTATTTTGCTGTGTCCACTAAGAAGAAATAGGCATTTTCAAAGCACAGCATATTACCAAAGTTGATGTTCTTATTAATTCTTTTAAGTACATCGATTAGAAACAAACAATTTTCAATAGTATTGCAAACAGTTCTAATGCAAATGCTTCGCTGGTGCTTGAAATTCCTCTGTCATTTGAGGGCAAGTTTGATCATTAGAAAAAGTAAGACCGCCGGATCATACTATCAGTATTTTAACAGTAAATGCCAATAGTAGACCAGCACGTATTAATATTCTGTTTCCATCACACCGCTCTAGTTTCATATAATTCACTCCCTATATATGCTCTGTCACTACCATGATTTTTTTAAAGGACGGAAGAAATTCATGTTATTAAATTATTTTGAAACTGATTTGGAACACAGAGCAATTTATCATTCCGAAAATTTGGTTTATATTCTTAACATTAATATTCATTATGATAGAGATCTTGTATTTATGGTATCGATTCATTTTAAAATCTTTTTCAACATAAATTGTGTTGATAAGTTTTACTAACTGTTATATTGTATATTTGAATTCATTCTTTTCAGCAAAAAATCATAAATGAAAATATTTACTTATTTAAAAACAATTTTTTCAGATTAACCCCTGTATACATGATGGTATTGGGCACCTATATCACTTTGTTTACATACACGGGAACAGGAATTATATGGCCTACTTACTATACAAATCCAGTTTGCAAGAAAGATTGGTGGTGGCAACTTCTTTATATAAACAACTTCGAAGAAGCAGAAAACCAGGTAAGTAAAATGATATCAGTAAAAATGAAAAATGATACAAATTTCGAAAATTAGTTACAGAAGAAATATATTGAAAAAAATATTTATGAGAGTTTTACGGTTAGATTAGTCAAAACTTTCTGCTCGTTGTTTCTTAATTTTCATTTGAATAGAAATTTTAAGAGATCATCTGATGTTATACCCGCTCCACATAAAACCTTTGCGAATGAGGGCAAATTTTTGGATTTGCCTTAAAACTTTCTAACTGAAGTTAGTTTTCTTCAATAATACGGTGTGCGGTGGGAGTTAATTTGCTTTTTGAACATATTTTATAGCTGAATATAAATTTTAACCAATTGCATACCTTGTAACCACTAGTGGATACATGCTATGTATAGGGCAAAATCCCATTATAATCTCATGTAGTTACATGGCTTCTTTAGGTGTACAACCAAACAGCACCGGAAACATCATAAGGTTGATTTTCTTTTATTGGGATTGTGTAAAAACATTTTGGATTCATTTTGTCTGCAATTAACTGGAGAGTGAAAACAGGAGGAGGGGGAGGGTTGTAAAATGTCTGTGTTGCAAAAATTTGAAAAAATAGGAAAATTAAAAGTACAAATCTTTTTGAAATTTCTCGAAGTGTTCCTTGAAGCAAAAAGCTTTTTTACATTCATTACATGAGTGTATTGTGATTTTAGTTTTTTTTTCTCAACATTGTAGCACATCCAACAGCATCGTAATGTCAAGGTCAGTATCCCCAGAAATCTGGGATTTGTGCGTGCGCTAGAGAATGCCGTCAGTTACGCAAGGGGTTAAAAAGGATTTCCTCTTAAACTATTTTAGTATTAGTTTTTAAATATGATTCCGTAGAAAATGTATGGATAGAATTTTTTTATAAAAAGTATGCAAAAAGAACATTTATGGAGTAATTAAAAAAGCAGCTTAAATGCCAACTGTAATTTTGAAGTTTGGCCTTCACATGATACTCAAATTGGAAAGTTTACCAATGGATTGATTTTAGTGCTCATAATTGTGTCGAATTTTTTTCGTAAATACAATCTATAGCGGTATATAAATATTCGGTTGCAAATGAATAATCAGCAAATGAAATGAGTTACATAAATTGTTAAGATTCTTTTTTCCATTCATCATAACAAAAATAGAAATTTGTTTTTATTATAGAAATTCTTCATTTTCTCTATTCCTTATTGAACATTATTCATCAAGAAGTTATCGATTTTTAGAGATTTAAAAATAAATAGTTACTAGGGATAAATAAGGAATTTTATAAGTACAATTAATAAAGATCTTCTTTAACAAAGAAATTGAAATTAATATTCTAGAAACTTGAACGTTTAAAGGGAACTGTAAAGATAAATTAAACTGCATAAATTAGTGAACGTATTTAGTATAAATATATAGTTCTGTTATATGCTGATAATAAATCATGTATTTATGTTATAAAGGAGTTAGAGGGGCAACACATTTCTTTCTGTTTTAATAAACTTTAAAATTGTAAATCCTTTACCAGAAGTTTAGATGTATCATTGAAACGTATCGTTAAATCTAACATATTTAATTAAAAGAGTAAATATGAATTGATTAAAGTTCATTTATAATTTTAAAGTATGTGTGATAAATCAGTAATATTTGCAGCTTTCAATAAGGAATATACAGTAACATTGTTTCAAGAAATGTCATGATAGAAATGATATACTATAAAATGGACCAATTGCTAAAAATGTGTTGCATTGTTTTCTTCTATTATTAGTATTATACAAGGAAAAAAGATTTAGAAATATTTTCAACAGGCTAAACTGATTCCTAATTAGTAATTTCTGACTCAAGTGAGAAAAATGGTCTTGGAATAGAAAATATATATAAAAAATATGACACTATCTCTGAAAGTATTCGATAGCCAGAATTCTTCTAAATACTTTCATGCCTTGTAACGAAAAGGCTCACACATTTGAGATATTTTTTAATTGAAAAGACGTGTTTCCAACGTGTTTCTTCTTTTTTACTAAAACCTAAGGAATGACAGTCACTGCAAAGCTAAGGAAAGTATTCAATAAAAACTACCCGAAATGTAGAAGATCAACTTACACTGAAGTATCAGAAAAACTGTTACACCAATCTAATATCGTGTAGAATCCCCATGACCAAGCATAAGTGCCACAACACGGAGTGGCATGGATTAAAGTAATTCATGAAGATATTTTGCATACAGTTCACACCATGATTCCTGCAGGGCAGTCCACAAAGCATGGGGGTGCGAGTTGGTGGAGATCATCTAAGGACTGCTCGTAGCGAAATATGTTCGATAATATTCATGTAATGGAAATAGGTGGTCAAGAGAGGGAATGAAATTCGCAAGGGGGCTTCTTAAGTCCCTCTTTAGCTACTGTAGATTTGTGGGATGGCGTATCATAAATTTTATGTTACCTAAGTCCGTCGGAATGCACACAGGACATGAATAGATGTATGTGATCAGAAAAGATATGTAACTCCTTCCCTGATCTGTCATGATCGTGGCTAGATGTATCAATTGTCCAATTTCATGCCAACTACAAACGTCCCATGCCATCACAGAGTTTCCTCAAAATGAACAGTTCCTTTTAAACAGGAGGGATCCATGGATTCATGGAGTTTTCTCCCCCCCCCCCCCCCGCAAATGGCTATCCGACCAATACAATTTGAAACGTGACTCGTCATACCAGAAAACATTTTTCAATATTTAATAATACAACAAAGACGGAAATAGCGAGCCCAGGCAAGGCGAAGAACTTTGAGCCGCTGAGTCTTTTTCGTCATTGAGGATCCCATTATGTCAAGGTCTTTTCCTCGGTGCACTGCTATCGGAGATTTGAAATAATACCATAAGACTGATATTCCCGGCTCACCCTGGAAATCGTCAATATTGTAAACAAACTCCATCGCTACTTCGAAATTGTTACACACCAACTTAGTATACCAAGGATTAGTCCCCATTGAAAATTCCTTAAATTAAATCTTAACAACCTGTCCTTGTAACAGCAAGAATTAATAAAATAGCCTTCTCAGACGTCGTCTTAAAGCCACATAATCGACTGCATCGCGTTACGCTGATTTTTTGAATAGCTGAGTTATTTGCAAACAACCTGCTATAGCTGTTTTTCTGGCTCTTCAGTGTAGTTCAATTAATCAACAAAGGAATTATTTTTACACAAATTCTGAAATATATATATATAAATCATGTAACAAATATTTTGTTATTATGAGATATATTCTGCATTTATTCTAAACAAGGAAAAAAATATTCCTACATTATTTTATGTACAAACTAGATTTTGTGCAAGAAATGGTGATTTTAACACAGTAATTGAATGCAGGAAGAAACAAAAATGTTTACCAAATGTAAGTAGATATAAAAGAAAATTTGTGTCGCAATTTTTTATCATTAATATCTAATGTAATTAAGATTTCAAAATCAATTCTTCTGAGATGAAAAAATTGATTTTGTGTTGGAAAGATGTGCAAGTTTTAATAGCCCTTTTTTCATTAATTACATAACTATTCATGTAGCGGTTTAAACATAGTTCAGAAAAAAAGTAAAATTTACAATGTTTAATTCATTTATTTTGAGTAATTGTAATTTCTTTCACATACGCAGTTTTCAGTAGTATTCAAAGATTATATTCATATTTAAAATGTTAAAAATATATGAAATTTCCAACTTGGATGTTTTTTTTAACATTTCTTTCATATTTTAGGAGATGAAATGCATAGAGGCAAAAAATGACTAAAATCTTTTAGAAAAAAATCATTCCTTTTGAAATCTTCATTAACCGAAGGATATAATTTTTACTATCAAGTTTCCGTTATTTCTGTCGTGAGCAAATGATGTGACTAAATATTTCATCGTTATCGAGTATTAATTTAAAGAATACTTGAACTCATTTTATGAACTTAAAATCATTTGTTTGGTTTTTAAATTGTTTATAAAATCATCTTTTTGGAATAAAACGTTTTCTCAAAATAATATTTTTTTTTTCATTTGGAAAAAAAATATCATCATTTATTTCCTACTTTCTAATGATTATTAAACTTTATTGATTTTAGTGTACAGTCTGGGGGTGGTATTTAGCAGCTGACACGCAATTCTATATCATCAGTCCTTTATTCATGAAACTGTTAATGAGGTATGTAAGATTTATTGCAAAACAAATTTTACTTAAAACTAAAATTATTGTTTTTAACCTATTCTATTCAAAACAGTTGGACGATATGATAATTTAGAACCTAAACTGCAGTAGCGGAAATTTTTATTTGTTGCTTTAAAATTTTTAACATACAAAAAATGCTAATTAACATTAAACAATGGAAATTATTCAATTCTAATTTCTCTCAAAAAATATGAAATATTTACAGCAAAAACACTGTTTGTATTATGCACGCCATCAAAATGATCAAATATATGTAATAATAAGATTGAGATTATGTATGAGTTAGGTTTCATCGGAACCAAAATAATAATGCTCAATATCACTAATCTTTTAGCATTTAATGGAGCAGCGATGGCTTAGTGATAAGCTCTCGACCTCGGAATTGGAGGTTTTCAGGTTCAAGACTCGATTCGGCCGAATAACCGTCGTGTGGGGGAGGGGTCTTTCGCACGTTAAATCTGTCTGGTCAAACGTCCTTCCGCTGGTGTGGTGTGGTGTGGAGAAGGAGTGCCAGTTCAGGTGTTGTCCTCGTCCTCTGACCATGGTTCAACACGGGCCTTAGTGTTGTATTCCCTGTTGTACAATGTATTCCCCTATTGTTGCTTTACAACGGGACGATAATGTAACTAAGCTAAACTTTAGCGTTTAACGACCAGATGTCTGGATTTCTTAGCCTTCTTATTATATTATCGGACTCAAAATTTGATTTCATGGAAGAATACAGTGCGAAATATTTCTTTTAAATGCCTTATTTGATGTCCCACTTTTGAGCAGAATTATATCGTTTTCATAAGGATGTAATATCGATTATCAGCTAGAAAAACGTTTGTAATCTTTTAATTAATTTTAAAACATTGCTCCTCTGAATATTATCCTCAAATTTTATGCTCCGATTAACATTTATTTACTTCATATTTTGATTAGGATTTAAAGTCCATTTAAATTACGTAATTCGATAAAAATTTCAATAAAATCATTATTAACTGTACCGTAAAAAAACATCTTAAATATTTGTGATTCTTTTTTGCTGATCAAATCAGAAAAGAGACTCTAGATGCAAAATAGTAGTTAATTCACGCTCCCAATGAAATGTAAACAATTTATGCTGATTGTTCGAATGCTGAGAAATAACGTGAAATCTTATTGGCAGAACTACCAAGACAAGTGATTTCTCATTAAAACATGTAACTAAATAAGTAAAGAAACATTTTCTAGCATAAATCCACTAATAATCATTTCTCTAATCATTTTTTTGTATCAATCTCTTTAGAGCGCGAGTAGCTATTTCAATATTTTGAGGAAGAGAAAGAGTTTTCCCTCTTATCAGAAAGAGGTACTTTCTAATTATGTATGTTGTAATAATGCTATGGAATTTTATTCTTACTATGTCACAAATTAAAATCCATTTTGGGCGGATATTTTTTTAACATCAGGTGCCGAAAGGAATTATTTTGCTTATTGCTACCGGGAGTTTTTATATGATGGTTGTAATATTTACTTTAAAACATTAAATAAATTTGAATAAAAACTGATTTTTATTTAACAGTTTATATTAAACACTAACTGATTGAAGATAAAGAATCCTGGAAACGAGAAGAATTCAGTAAATTCAAAGAAATACATTTTTTTTCTCTATAAAATTCTTTTTTAGGTCTTTTTGGTAATTCAGATTCAATTGCAATTTATAATCAGAGAAATATTCCTTTCTCTTTGGTGTTTGTTATTCAGTTTTTAAGGTCTTCCATTTAAAACACAGAGCATGCATTCAGGGAAAAGACAAAATAGCTATTATTTAGATATTTGTCTATGATATATCATATTAGAAAATAGGAACCAATTATTATTCAAATCTATTTTAAAACAATCTGTTTCCTACGAGACAGTAGATAAATTTCCTTCCATATAATTCTTGAGTGTATATTTAAAAATGTTTAATATTTTGGAAAAGAAAAGATTTTAAATACCTTCAGTTGACATTTTATGCAATGAAATTTTATTTGAAATGAAAGTCGTGCATCATCAAAGAAGTACTTCCATTACTCTAAGTGATATAAAAAAAACATGACGCATCAAATTTCGGTGAAACTTTAGTTCTATTTATAGATTTCAATTGTTATTTTTTATAATTATTATTGGTGAAAATTTAATTTAATTTAAAATCACTTTTTTCAAATGCTAATAATTTAAAGCTTTCTATTTCAGGAGACCACGCCTCGGATATGCATTGATTTTAGTTTGTATTATAGGATCATGTGCTGTTTCTTTCATACTGACAAATCAATATAAATTAACTGAAGGGTTATCAACATCTGAACTTCTCGCTGGCAATATACGATCTTTAATGGCTAAGTAAGACATTAGGATCTCTTTAAATTAATATTTCTGAATGTAAAACCTTTGTATTTTGGATATAAAATAGTAAATACGTGTTAGAAAGGAAATTAGAAATATATATCAAGGTATTGCGTCATAATTTTTCTCTGTATGCCTTTTCATAATGTAATACGAGACAAAAAAAATCTTTTTAGCAATCGACAATATTACTTATTATTTTTTTAAGTATGTATCTCAAATATTTTTATAAATGAATTATACAATGAATTATCATTTTTTTTCTCAGTTTATTTCATGGATTGGCTGAGGAATTGTTTGATCAAATTTTTTTGTGATTTAAAAACTTTTTTTTCCTTTAAAAAAACATTTACCCCTGATTAATTTAACAATGTCGCATCACATACATTTAAATATTATATACATACTGAACCAAAATATTCAGCACAACGAGTTTGTGTTAAATATTTTTCTAAAAGAACATAACACGACTTATTTCATAAAATACAAAAATTTACCTTATATTTTACAAATATTTTATTTAATATTTTTTTTAAATATAAATTATCCGTTCAGTTAGTTTATAAAATATTTTCGAAATTGATTTTTAATATTTACAAAATATTCAAAAATAAATTATAAAATTCTGTTTAACCATTTATATTAAATGTAATTTATATTTTGAAGATTTTTGAAGCCATTACATGATTCATTGGTAACCCTCATACAGTTAAGTAAACAGTTTAAAACAAATTTAAAACTATAATTTAACCAATCATTTTTTCTTTAAGTTTAAAATTGCTATAAATTAAGTTTCCAAAGAAAATAAATTTTAGTAATAGTATCATGCGAAGGAATTAAAAGAAGATATTTATCTGAAACAGGCCCAAATTACCAGTGATATCCTAGAAAGATTACATTCCCAAAACCGTATCTAGACATCTTCTGTGGGGAATTGAAAATATAGAGCATAATTTAATTTTAAATTTCCTTGCCTAGGGGATATATTTTAAGTCTTTCAGTTGAAATTTATTTTCTTATTTTTTCTATGCAGAAATAGAATATTTCTTTCTGTTTTTATAAAAAGAATGTCTATCGCTTTTAGAATTTACCTCTTTTTTGTTGATTACTGATAAATACGTAAATGAAAAATTAAATAAATTAGAGTAATCACCAAGAAATTAAGCAAAGTACAGTAAAAATCTGTTTTTTAAAGTTTAATGCCTGGTATGTATAACATTTTGATAATAATATTTACATCAGAACAGATAATTCAAAACAAAAAACAAAAAATAATGGTTACTGGAAAATACTGCCAAAATAATACCAGTTTCAAATATGATAAAAGTTAAACCCATATTTATAATGTGACAGTAATGAAAACATAAATGCAAAAAGCCATTTCTAAATATGTTCAAGTTAATGAAACTAGAGTAATAGAAAATTTGGAGAAAAAAAGATTTATGCAGAATTTTAAGTATAAAACTTGGTTTATTTAAAAATAACTTTACACTCAATATATGCATATTTTTTTTAAACATTTTTGAAAATGTATTAGAAATTGTTCTAAAATTGGGGTTTATGTAAAAACTAGGCTAAAACACAGTTTGAAAAAAAATTATAACTAAAGAAATCATAGCGAAACCTTGAAAGGACTCTTTAATGACAAACTCAGATTCATAAGCATTTGTAAATACAAATCATAAATCCAGAAATAATCATCTTATTGATAAAAAGTTTGCTTCAAATGATTTAAATACAAAATTATTCAGTCTCAATATACAATAAACCCTCTACTAGAAATCGAGGCTTAGATAGAATCTTAATAAAAATTATAACTATTTAGTGAATGTAAAAAAAAGAAGAAAAATTATCATATACGTTTGAAAAAATAAAGCCTAAAAATAAGCCTTTAGCAATAGCATAAATTTGTTCATGCATTATGCATTAACATTCACTTAATATGCTGTTAAACATGAATAAAATAGAGTGGATAAATTACTAAAATTCAAATAGTGAAATTTGAAATTTAAAAATTTTATGTAAAAGTCTAGAAAATATTCAATGCAAATTGAATATTTACGTTTCATTAAACACCTTTTAAAAGTTAACCAGCATTAAATTTTAAAAAAATATTACGTCTGCAAAAATATGTAATGTGTTTCAGATTTCATTATTTGCGATTTTTTTCCCTCTCAAGTGGTATATTTTTATAGAAAATCATTGAGTTAATTTTTTTTTATTTTGTCATTAAATTATTCAATATTTTAAAAAAATATTTTATAGGAATCGTAAAAAGAGAATTTCAACAATGAGTTAATATTTTGTCTTAGCCAAACTTCTATGCTGGATTTTCTGAGGTTATCACTCGCTGGTTACGTGTGTCTCGATATATACATACTATTCAAGTTAAGCAATCTATTCTAAATTTCAAATCCAATCACCATAATGTCACTCCAAAGCTGAGTTGAGAACTACTATTATCATCTGTTGATTATCAGTATTTCATATTTAATGTGCTAAATATAGTAATAAAATCCCGACAGATTACTAATGAAAGTCTATCTGAGAAGTTACTTCTTGTTTTAATTTTGTGATAAATGAATCGTAGTGATAAATGAATTCTTTCAATGTATCGTAGAAACAAGTAATCATTTTTTATGTAGCGAGGAATTATTTTTTGACAGTATACTCCTTAGCCGAAATTTAATTCGAAAATAATAGTCGATGAATCATTCGGAGGAAAATTTGCTAATAAAGACTGCAAAACCCTCATAAATTAAGCTTAACCCTTTGCATACAAAATTGAATTGTTGATGGATTGTTGTTCAAAATTGAATAGTTGGAATGATATGGTGAGATTATTTCGCCTGTTGCTGCTATGTTCTTTCTCTTTTTGTTTTCTTCATTATTGGGTGGAATATTTTAATTATTGGTTGAATATTCTTATGCAGTTTTATTTTATATACATTTGTATATATTTTTGCTTTATTTGGTGATGATTTTAATGTTGCTTTGTTTTGTATTTTACTGATTAAGCTGGTATTTCTCTTTTGAATTAATTTTCGGGTCAGGAGGGGAAAATACTATTGGCCACTGTTCGACTTCCTCACAGAAAAAAATGCCTTATTTTGAATCCTTGCCTAAGGTAACCCTTGAAAAAGTCTTTAGGCCGGATTCTTTTTCTATTTGTTATAATTTTGATTATCTTGTATTCTTTTTTACTTGGCGGTTGTTTATATAAAATTTACATGTTAATTTATATAAATTCACCTGTATTTTAATAGGAGCTGCATTAGCGCTACTAAATAAATACAATGATAAGTATTTAATTTTTAAATTTTAAACTTGTTCGAATCCGAAATAATTTTTAGTTTCAACTCCAATTTTTAATTTTGGTTCATTAATTAGTTTCGTTTTGTTTTCTTTCGTTTATTTGATTCATAAATAGGTTTTATTTCATTTATTATTGTTTACTTTTGTTTTTTAATACCGAATTAAATTCCGACATATTTAATTTCGGTTTTTCGAAATAATTTAATTTCTGGAAATTGATTTAACAATTTAACGCTTTATTCGTTGATTACTTTTATATATATATATATATATATATATATATATATATATATATAACAAAATAAGACAACCGAATCAAAACAATAATCAATAGAAAAAGAATCCGGCCTGAAAACTTCGTCAGGGGCCACTTTCAAGCAAGGATACCAAATAAGGGATTTTTTCCGTGAGGCATCGGTGGACAATGGTCAAAATTATTGACACCTCGTGACCCGAAAATCCCCAGAAAATAAAGGGAAAAGAGACATACCAATTTAAACAGCAAAAGACAAAAACAAGGCAAAACATTAAAAAAATCAACAAATGAAACAAATATATATATATAAAGTAAAACTACATAAAAAAAATCACAATTAATGACTCAAATTAAGAAAACCAAAATTGCACAGACCTAGCCGCCAACAACTGTTCTTCCATTTCAATAACAATACTACATTGTAACTAAAGATAAATGGTATTTATTAGCACCATCTACTTCACTAATATTTCATTATTTCTTTTTTTTATTAAAATATTGATATTGCAGTAGTTTTTGGGAAAATCATTATTGTTTAAATTTTTAATAAAACTATTTGTTGCGTTTATAAAAGAAATTTTATTATTACAAATTGTTTTAATTTTATTAAATTGTGAGAAAATTAAATTTTTGAAAATTTTAGAGTTAAGATTAGAGTGATAATTACAAAGTTTAATTTTATTAAATTTAAATTCGTCTCTTTTATCATAAATACTGACTATTGTTTTATCATTAGCAATTTCGATCCTCAAATCCAGATAAGTAGCTTCAAGATTATCTTTATTATTTTCTGTTAAAGTTAATTCTTTAGGATAGCAGTTTGTAACAATATTGGTATTACCTAAGTTAATTAAAATTAAATCATCAATAAATCTCCATCCGTTCGGGTCACGAGGTGTCAATACTTTTGACCATTGTCCTCCGATACCTCACAGAAAAATTCCCTTATTTGGAATCCTTACTTGAAAGTGGCCCCTGACGAAGTTTTCAGGCCGGATTCTTTTTCTATTGACTATTTTTTCTATTGATTATTGTTTTGATTCGGTTGTCTTATTTTGTTAATTAATTTATATTCATTTGTATTTTAGTTGTAACTGCATTTGCGCTCTCCAAATACAATGATTGATTTAAAAACATTTTAATTCTTAAAACTTGTTTGAATCAGTAATGATTTTTAGTTTCGATTCCGTTTTTGGTTTTGTTTCCATGGTTACTTCTGTTTCTGTTCCGTTTAAATAGTTCTTTGAATATGGTATTTTGGATTTGTTTCATTAATTGGTTCTTACTCATTTACCTTTCATTTTGTGAACTTTTAGCGTGTAATTCTGAATTGAGTTTTAATTTCGATTTCGACCTAGTTGGTGTCGTTTTAATTTTTGTTGATCAAGAAATGGGTTTTGATTGTTTTAATAATTTTATGATTGTTTATATATATATATATATATATATATATAATTTTTCAGGTTTTGGAAATATTATAATATAATTCATTCGAAACCTTACACGAGGATAGGTCCATATTTGAATGGACTCATACTAGGTCATTATTTGTATGAAAAACGCAGGAGCCCCATTAGAAATAGTAAGGTTAGTATTATTCATATTACAAGATGATTAATAATTTTAATATTTTTTCCCAATAGGATTTAATTTCATAATTAAGTGAATACTAATTTTAGTAAATATTTCAATACAAATTTTCAGTATTTTATGCTTTTCTAAAAATAGATAAGTATTTAAATTTTCAAGATGACAAATTTGAAAGAATAATCTATCAAAAATGTTAAAAAACTTCGAAGATAAACAAAATTTTATTGAATTAAAAAGAAAATTTATTGGAAAAACAATTAAATTTTTTTTCATTAAAATTTATAGAAAAATTAAAAGCTTATAGAAAAAAATAATTAAGACACTTTTCGCATTAAAAATGAAAATTTATAGAAAATATTATTGGCATTTTTTGGAGGGAGGGTGCAAATAATAATTTTTCAAATAATGTTGGACCAAAACGACAAATTTAATATTCTCTTATTAAAACTCGCATACCGATAAAAGATTATTTAATGAGTTTGGAAAACATTTTGATTTTTTACATAAAAAAATGAAACTGGTAGTAATTATTCGCATGAAATGCCGAAAATTTAATTCAAAGGCCTGACTGTTTGATCTTCAGAACATTAAGAGAAATATATTCCAAAGCTTGGTATTTATATGGATGAAAATTTATTTTTCCAAGGAAAATATTATTACATATCTTCATAAGTATTGCAGGTTTTTTCGAATTTATAAAGTTAGCGCCAGATACAAATGCAAAATAGGTATTAAGTAAAAAAAAGTAATTTATTAGAAATATTAACATACGCGACACGATATGAACTGAAGATACATAATTCTAAACTTGATACAAGATAGACTAATTGACCTACATATATAATACTTGGTACTTAACTAATTTATGGTTATTACACACTCTAAAAAGAAGATGTACATATTTATTTAAATTTAATTCAAATTCGTGCTGTTAAAGCTTTTTTTCATATTTTCAGAAGATATAATGTTTCAAAATCAGTTACATATCACAAATACTCTATTTTTCTATGATTTGAGAACTTTTTTAACAATTAAATTGGTACCGTATAAAAAGCAGAAATTTTTTCAACAATCAAAAGTCGAGATATGTGATGTGACACCTACAATTCAAAAATAATTCTAAACATCATACACGATAAATCTTTGAATATACAAAATACATAACTTATATTAGACAATCAAAGAAGAAGAAACTTTCAATTTTTATCCAAACTGCTAACCTTCCCTAGTGAAACTTCTCAACATTTTATCCCCCCCCCCTCCGATACAATTTAACAATACTTCTTGATTAAAACATTGACTTTTCTATGATACCAATTTTTTTTTTCACTCACTGTTCACAGATTTTAATAAATAAAAAAAAGTGTGTATTTTACAAGAATGCTTTTCATAATTTTAAGTATCTTATTCATATATAAGAGTTGTATTTAAATATAAAATTTATATTTTGTATGCACATTACCATTGCTTTGATTATGAATAATTTTTAACAAGTAATAATTGACAATTTTTTATTCAATTCCTTTTTAGTTAGACAAAGATTATTTTAAATTTTAGTTACTTTTTAATACAAAATTATCAAAAAACTATTAAGTTTCAAAAGATTATTGATTTACACTAGACGCGAACTTGCAATTTTCACCTTCACCAGAAAAATACTGAAATCCTTGCATTTTACCAATTGAGCTACTACCTTTTTATTTAATTTTTCATGACAAACTGCTAAAACTCTATTTAAAATCAATGAATTAATATTTGAAAGAAAATACTTTATTGACATGTAATGTCATCCACTACAAGTTTAAGAAAATGTATTTCAACTTGAGTTTGTGAATAAAAAGTATTTTATAAAATTTTGAAAATTTAAACGAGATACGCAAATAAATAAATATAAGGAGATTATGAACTATTAGTAAGAGTTGAAAAAATAATTACATGAAAGCCTACGGATTCAATGTTTAGTTATCTTCCATGTTGTCCATTGTATAGCGGAATAAATGCACATCTCGTATTATTTATTTTTGATTTTTTTGTTTCTTCTAAGAGTGAATCCAGAATCTCTTGGTCTGAGTTTCTACGTCACAGCGATAAATACATCTAAATTACCAAGAATTCTCTCCTACTTTTGCTTATTAATGATTATTAAGTGTATAGAAATCATTTCATAAATTACAAAAACACTTAAACTATCTTAATTTTTACTTTTTTCTACATGGTATTTAAGGTTTTAAACTTTAAAAATTCAGAATATTTTCTTGTAAACTTTGGTAATACGAAATATTTTTATTTGTAGACAGTTTTATGCTGTGGAGGGGCTACTGCAGCCAGTTTTATTTGGATTTGCTTTTTCTCACTTTATAAAACTGAAGAGGTACTTTGGAAAACAGCTATTTATAATGGTACAAAATTTTTGTTATTTTCTTGTGGCGTGGTTTGGATTATTTATGTCTGCTTCACTGGTCAGGCAGGTTAGTGATCCCATTTTACCTCATAATTTTTAATATTCCTTTTTTCCTTTAATCTATCTTTATTGATTAGTTAGTAATAAATATGAAAGCCTGATCTAACATTCGATAAATTAGATAAAGCTTATTAGAATTAAAATTCGAAATAATTTGAATCAATTATGAAGCTAAAATTTCAACCTTTACAAGCATGGAACAAAATTTACCTGGAATTATTAATATACTCAATATTTTAAAACTATGTAAATATTTTTTATACATACGTCTAATAAATTATGATTTAAAGGTTAAGGATGTTTCTTTCAGGTCTTTAATTTTTATATTAAGCTCTATTATAGCCACTGCAATTAAAGATTTTCTACTTAGATTTCACTTATTTACATAAATTAAAATGATATTCAATATATATATATAGTTGTACTTTTATACATTTTATTTCACTTTTTTTTTCAAATTCAATTTTGAAAGCGTTTTGTGATGTCTTTATTTCTTATAGCATAAAAAAAAATTCAGATGAAGAATTTCAAGCATTTCCATTTTAGAGTACAAATATTAGCATTTCTATATTTATATTTTGAGGAATATTGATTGAAGAACATTTAGGAATGATTGACATATAAATAACCAGCTTCCAAAGAAACAATTAAAAGTAAATTATTATTGTAAGAAAATTCACAGGATCATGATTGTCATTCTTCAATTAAAAACATATTTAAGTGATAGTAAATTGGAATTTTCCCCCAATGAAGAAAATTGCACCTTATATTATATTCTTATATGCTTAGGTAATTACTATTATCAATGATAATTGACGAGGATGGTACGTAATAAGCTGGGCGTGGTTTCATCACCGGTGAATGATGTCACTATATTTCTGCTCATCTCAATGCAATTGAAAAATATCACCACGAAATTTAATACCTCAATAACAAATAAAAACAATTCATTTTAAATAAAGTTACTAGTTTCTAAACATTTTTTGTTAAAAAAGTGAGAATAATTTGGAAGTTCTTTAAACTTTAAAAATGAATGATAAGTAAATGAATACAAACAAAAAGATTCCGTGCGCACAAATAGGACAAAACCGATTTTTTTTACTATTTGTAAAAATAAATCGGTAAATCTGATTTTTAACCGATTATTATCCGATCCGATTATTAAATAAACCTATTTCCATGAAACTGGAAATTTCAGGCATAAGATAAATCTTTATATATAGATATAACTAGCTGGAAGCCGCCGCGCTGCTGCCGCAGAAAAAATAACATTAAGAGCGATCAGTCAATAATTTGGGATTGTGGCATTTGCGCTCCAATTATCATTTCCTACCCCCAGTTTGTAGGTTTACTGGAATTTTATTACCTTTGGCAGCAAAATTTGGCGTGGAGCCCATATTCCACTCGTGTTTTTTTTTGGTGTCGTACCCCTTCGTTAATGACCTTTTAGGCAGTGATAGATTACTTTATGATAAGATAAGATTACTAAGTGGACTCCCCCCCTTACCGTAAAAGCACTTAGCCCTCATAAATGAACTCCTTATCGTTAAATGGTTAAAATAGGGAAAATGAGAAAAAAATTCTTAACACTTTTCTCACATAATTTTATTTATCAAAATATTTCTGAGCAACTTTTTCCGTAAAATGTTGCTATTAAACAAATTTAAAATAAGCGAAACGCCTTCAAAAAATAAAAAAAGGAATTTATTTTATTTATTTATTTACCTACTTTACCTCAAAATTCATAACATGAATACGTTGGTAGATTTTGTTTGTTAAAATTTAATTTTTGACGTAAGAATGTTACAATTTTTTTTTTAAATACAGCATAGTCTTGCGAGGAATTTCATGTTTTAATTTGATTATTTGTGTTTAAATTAATTTCATTTAATTTTTCGTGTTTGATTTATTTCGCTGTACTATAAATTACAGTTTCCGAATTATTAATATATTTATATTACAGACATACTGCTAAATTCGTTTTTTGTAAATCGCGAGAAACAAAAATCACCAAAAAAGTAACTACATATAAACAGCTGGTCCCAGATTTATAAAATTTGGTACATAAATAATTACTTCTTCACCAATAGATATTCAATAGTTAGAATCTTTTTCAAAATTGTTAATTTTTTAATTATTAAATCTTAATTTAAACTTAATGAATCGAAAAAAACCTATTGGCAAATGTTGTGTCACATTAAAATTTAAAAGATTAACTTTCCAAAGACAAAATTTCCGTTTTTGGGACAATTTCTCTTTAGATTTTCTAAAAAATTCAAAATTAAATTTAGAAAAAAATTTCTAACATTTCATTTTTAAAGAAAATAAATTGAAATTAATTTTGGTGTTTTACCATGACGTTCCGTCGTTACTTTTTTAACGTTCAGAAAAAAATATCTACTAACAGTAGTAACAGTTTTAAACAGTAACTTCAGTTAAAATTTATAAGAACTTTTTAATGGCTTACTTAAATAACATGATGTACGAATCTTTCACATGATATGCTATATTTGTTGGAAATCAAGACTAACGACATCATCATGATTTCAAAGATGAATGAATGAGTACTTTAATGAGCACTTGAAAATACTTAGGAAACTATTTGAAAAATGTGACATATCAGATACTTTATATACATTGCAACTAATCCTAATTCGGAATAATATTTCTCTAAAACTATTTAAAAAATGTTTCTACAATTTCAAATGATGTCATAGTAACCGTTTCAAAACTTTTGTAAAGATTAAATTTGAAAAGAAAAAAAAATCTTACGTTTTAGCGACTCATTCTGGAGAATTATGAAGTAATAGGAATCGTGAGCGCGCAATGATTATAATCAAATGAACAATGGCTTGAAAATAGAAATAAAATGCTCAATGCAAATTAAATTTTCACTACATTATTTAATTTAATTTCGGATTTATACCTGATTCTGTTCGTGATTAATGTACCTTATTCTATTCATTAATTACTTTACTATTTCTGCATTCAGTACGTCATTAATAAATCACTCAAATAAGTTGTAGATTTTTTTAACAAAATATAAATTAAACACATAATATTTAAATATGAGGAACTTATTCTCAAATAGGTACTTCAGTTTCTTCAAGATCAGATTCTTTGAATTAGAAAAGCATTAAAAAAATTTGTATGAGGAATAAACCCAAAAATTTTAGTTGAAAACTAGTAAAATTAATTTTGAAGGCTGCTTAGTTGCTACAAACATGCTCTTGTTATCATTCCCGACAACCTTAATTCCGATTTATATTCTGTTTCGCCTTGATTTCATTTAGGAATATGGCAAGAATGAAATTATTTAATTTGAAACATTCGATTCATACACATGCACATTCTGTCATTCAGAACCTTAAAAAAATTTACTTATCTATTAACTCTGATATTTTCAAAAGATAGATTCTAAGATAGATTGTGTTGAAAAACTGAAAAGTGTTTTTTTTGCCAAAAGTGACATTTGATTTAAAAATGACTTTTAAACTGACAAATAACTTTTTATTCAAAACAGAAAAAAATATATTAAGATAGAATTTTTTTAAAAATATTAAACTGAAGAATTATTAGATTATTAGGATAGAATTATTTAAAAATATTAAATTATTTTTTAAAAAAATAATGATTTATTATTTTTACAAAAGCTTTTTGGTTTATTTCATACAAATATTTTGTTAACTAAGGCTATAAGACCTTCACAAATAAGATAAATGACGAAAACTATTGTGAGTGAAATGCAATTAATATCGCTTCATATACCACTAAAAATTGATTTAAGTAATTAAAAATTTTCAAAAAAAAAAAAAAAAAAAACAGTGAATTTTTTTTTCGCTTTTTAATTTCCCTTTAAAATTGTCTTTCAATTTTCAGTTAAAAACTGAAAGATCCTATTATTAGTAAATGTAATAATGCCCTTAATTGATATTTTCAAATATTAATTTTAAAAGCTTAAATAGGCAGCTTTGAAAAGTTTGTCAAAGAATTATCGAAGCATATGCTCCTCTGTTAAAGAATAATAACTTTAATTGATTAGATGTCATAATTAAGATGTAAAATTTTCATCTCTCAGTGTAAAATATATCTTAAATTACGTTTCTAAAAATAAAGTGTAGAAAACAAATTTGAAAAGGATATGCGTTCGAAAAAAAATATTTATTTGCATTAAATATTACTTATATTATTTGCAGAAAAAGTGTAAATTGTAGCAGGTTTTTAGCACGTTTGTATTTCCAAATGCTTTTCTTCGTTTTTATATATTTTTTTTAATAAAAAGACAATTTATAGCACAGTTTCTTTTGCAAAAATGGCGAAATAAATACAGATACGTGATAGTCAATTGAATTAAAAAAAAATTTAGTTTAAAAATTTAAGACCTCTAATGGATTTTTTTTCCTTTCCAAGATGTGAATTCGTATCTCCGTATAATTTGAAACTACATATCGCAAATACGAAAGAAAAAAAAAGTTGGTAAGTGAAGAGGGGGGAGTATTCAATGAGTAAGATAAGATAAAATAGCCAGATAAATTACAAACCAATTGGTCATTGGTCATTGCCTTGCCCCCCCCATAGATAGGAGGTGCTTTGTTGACATCGAGTTTTTTTCTCTATATATGTCTGAATTGGGATTTTCTTATTCATACATGAATTTGGTGCTCGGTGTATTTGATTTTTGTCTCCGTTATTTTGTTCTAATTTAAATATGAATGACCGTATTGAAGTTTCTGTCATATCAAAAGGAAAACCATCAGCTGTATATGATGGTTATCAATATCGACAATATAAATGCAATCTTCAAAATGTCGTAACATGGCGCTGCATTAACGAAAAATCTGAAAAATGTAAAGGGCTGCTTAAAACAAAAGACAATTACGTTCTCTCTGAAATGCCTCATTCTTGCAAGTCGGATGAAGCCCGAATCGAGGTCAGAAAACATTTAGTAGAAATTAAAAGGCGAGTTTGTGAGACTGATGAATCAGTCTCAAAAATATATCATGAAGAAATGTCTCCTCTTTTTCAAAGGGGACAAGAATTTTTGACCGAAATTCCTACTTTACCCTCCATCAAAGGCTCTTTGCATAGAATGAGAAGAAAAGTACAAGGTATTAGCAATGAAGCCGCTACAGCAAGTGAAATACGCCTCCCTGTTGAACTGTTGAAACTGGACGATTCATCGAGTTTTTTGCTTGTTGATATGACTGCAAATGAGTCACATGAAAGAATTGTTGTCTTTGGGACTTCAAAAGGAAGAAATATTCTACAGAAATATAAAAAATTATATTCAGACGGAACATTTAAAACCTGCCCTAAACAATTTCTGCAGGTCTACTCTTTGCACGCAGATATTGGAAGCAGTTTAGAAGAAATTAATATCATTCCAATAATATTCGCACTTCTCCCTAATAAAAAACAAACTATTTATGAAAAGCTATTCAGTATTTTAAGAGATTATAACTGGAATCCTCAATGTTTGACTATGGATTTTGAAACTGCTGCTATAAGAGGCGCGAAAACTGCATTCCCTTCAATAGAAAGAAAAGGTTGTAATTTTCATTTCAACCAATGCTTATGGAGGCAAGTGCAAAGTATCGGCTTGGCAAAAGTTTACAAATCCAATGCAGAAATTAGACTCCATGCTCCATGTGTGCTGCATTGGCTTTTCTGCCAGAAGAAGATTTAGACGATGCATGGATGAAAATCAACGAAGACAGTCTTTAACATTGTCTTCTAACAAACTTTTATGACTATTTTGTTGACCAATGGTTTGAAAATTCCATAATTACTGTTAGCATGTGGAATCATTACAAATGGCTCCATAGAACAAATAATGCTATCGAAGGATGGCACAACAAAATAAACTCGTTTATTGGGAAATCGCATCCAAGAATAGAGGAGCTGATTCGTTTTTTAAAAAGGGAAGCTGAATATAGTGACTTTTTATCAGCACGGAACGCGTTAAATTTAGAGGGAAAACAGAATGAAAAGATATATAAATCTAGATAACAGAATAATGCAAACAGTAGAAAAATATTTTATTGATAAGGATTTAAAGAGTTGCCTTGTAACTCTTGCAAATATAACAAAATTGTAATAGAGTATTTTTAAGCAATAAATAATGGAATTTTATTTGAAAAATAATTTGCAGTAATAAAATAGAATTAAAAAAACCAAGCAAGTGTAAACTTAAAGAAATAAAATACCTTTAAGTATTATGAATAATTTTTCATGTATTCATTATTCATTCTTACTTTTACTGGTATTAATTTTTTTAAACTTACCATCATTGATTAAAATTGTATTTAAGTAGCAGTATGATAGAGAATATTTTGCTGTATTTAAAAAAATTATTAATTGAAATAATTTATTTTACCTCTGTTACATATTCGAATAGTGATGGGAAATCTCGTTCATTTGAAAGATTCGGTTCAAAGTCGTTCGTTCACCAACTTGACCCGTTCGTTCAAGGTCGTTCGCGAACGACCGATTAGGTCTTTTTGAACGAAAGAGTTAGGCTCTTTCGTTTGCGAACGAATGAGTAGGCTCTTTCGTTCGCGAACGAATGATCTAGACTCTTTCGTTCGTGAACGAACTGATACATTGCTTTCGACTCACTACGTCATCATGGGACAAACCGGAATTTTCCGGTTGTATTGAGTGTCAAAGGAAGGCAATTTCTACCTGTACTTTTCGACGCATGCGCTGTTACTTAGCCATATGTAGTTCGTTCCGAGAAGATGTTATGCACAAAGCAGAGAATGGGGGAATGCATAAACTAATGATTCTCTTCCCCTCTCGCAAAATGAAGACACAGGCTTTGTACTTTTGATGATCATTTCCCAGTTATTGTACTGCTTGAGATTACACAGTTATTTAAAGATTTTTAATGCTTTTTTAGAAGCGTTTCTTAGGTCAGTTTTTATTTTATATTTTATTATGAAATATTTTTCAAGATTGGTTATTTTGACAATATGGAGTTTTCAATTACGTTTAAATAATTCCTTAAAAAACTAAGCTCACCACTGTTTACTAAGTATAAAAGTATTTCGTTTTTCGAGGTTTTACATCATTATAACATTTTTCAATAAATTTTAAAGTAACATTATAAATTAGCATTTTGTCAAATTTTAATTATTCGGCTTTTATTTTTAAATTTTATTTACTTTTATTTCCTTGAATATATGCCAATAGACTTGTCTACTTAATAAAGAACAGGATTCACTTAGACAATGAGTTTTTGGAATATTGATATTCCTATTGTTTTACACTTGCACAAATTTGGTTGGATTTTTATTGTTTAAGAGCTATACTATTACATTTATTCCTATAATAATAATAAACAATAAATAAACAAAAGTTTTTTTCTATATTGTCGTAATGCGCATATGTATAGATGCGATATCTGAATTAATTTCAAAAATACTACCGAAAAATGTACTTTAAACTTTTTGAAAATTTATTTAATTTGCGGAATTCAATTCAATTCAAAAGACTGGGAAGTAAACGCACATATATTTAATTTTAAAAAAGATGTAAAAAGGGGTTTTGTGCAATTTAATGCACCAAATTCTTTAATTAGCACCCTTCAACTCAAGAAATAACCACGAGCCAAAACTGTTAGTTATAGTTTCAATGTCAGTCAATCATCTAGAGAATTTTGAATATTGCATACAGGGATTGATACCGTATGCACAGGACGGTCCAGATAATCAATAGACGTCTAAAGAAAAAAAAAATTGGATTTTTTTTTATTCAGGGGAAATTAAGTTTTTACTTTCATTCCATTTTTGAAAGCTGTGCATTAGGGCTTATTCAAATTAAAATGAAGAATTTTTTAGATTTAAAAACATTATTTCCAAGTGTTTTTTTTTCATGCTTTCAAATTTGAACTATAAATTTGTATGTTTTTACTGTTGTTGTTGTTGTTATCGGTCACTGACGATCACTGATACACCAAAAGCTCTGACAAACTTTGAATTTATGCTCAAAAAATTTCATTAAAATTTTTCAAAAATTAATTATTTAATTTTAATTTATTTTTAATTTAATTTTTTTTATATCCGAGACACTGAAATCAAGTTTTTTGAAGATGAACCGTATTTAAAAGTTTTGCATGTAAATTTTTATAACATATAATATTAAAACAAATTGCTTGTATAAAGGCTAAGTTTAAAAAAAAACATAGGTTTTAGATGTTTGGATAGGAAGATAGTGATGTTGCATTATTTAATGAGCCAGACAAAGCTTATTCCGTGTCTGCATATTCAGCCCATAATCATGATATAGTTAAAATAGTACAGTATAAGAGAAAAACCATTTTTTTCCTCTTTTATTTAAACATTTATTTTATATCTGTAGCCTATATTACAATTAATGAACGTTTTCTTTCTTGGTCAGCATCAAAAATTAAACAAGACATTTTGCAATTTACGAGAGCAGTGTAATTAATGTCTGAGTTCTATATAAAAAAAAATCTCTAATCGAGAGATTTTCTTTTCAGAAATGAAGATAAAACAACATTGAAATAAGGAGATTCATTTGAAAGAAGTAGTAGCTTAATAAGATAAATATTAAATATTATTACCCCTTATTATTTGTCCTTAGATGCTAATTCGTTCGTCTTCTCCTTTGTGTAGTAATAGACAAGATATAATTAGTATTTTTTTAAAAATAAATAATTTATTATGATAGCAATGCTCGTCATTTAAGCAAAATTTATTTCTTATTTTTAAAGGTAAGAATAAAAGAGCATACGAAAAAAAAAAAGAAGAGTAAAATAAAATATTCGACGTAATTCATTTTATGACAATAATTGTAGCATAAATAACTTATGAAATATTTTTTAAAAAGTATTATTATTAAAACAAAAGTAAAATTTAGCATCATATCAGCAAAGTCGTAAATGATTCCTAAATCTTTTACTATTAAAACTCCCTGAAATCTCTAGTATAAAAAAAATTGCATGCCGCCCCCCCCCCTCGAAAAAATCTCACACTTTCTGATTCTACGAGTTGAACACTTTTACCTCCCCTGAAGCTTTCCTTTTTGCTAGACGAGTATCCAAAATTTGTAGTGATAAAAGAGCCAAATACCATGTAATCAGCTCAAGGTCAACTACCAGTCTTCCTAAGTTATAATGTCCCCCCCCCCAGCTTTCACATTCTTTTGCGGACATAACCACAAACATCTGTCTTCTTATCTCTATGCGGTTCAAGCATGAAATTAGCAAGGTCGCGAACGAAAATAGCCAGGTCCACACAGTTAATGAACTGGAATAGCCGGGTCCACACAGTCGGTCGCGAACGAGAATAGCCAGGTCCACACAGCTAAAAACGGGAATAGCCGGGTCCACACAGCCATTTTCGAACGAACGACTTATTCAGAAGATAGCGATCCGATTCAGTTCGTTCACTTAGATGACCCGTTCGTTCGCGAACGACCCACCTCTATATTCGAATAATAGCATTTTCTTAATAAACTATTTGTATTTACTTTACAATACGTTTTTTTTTATTAATATATAGCATAACCACTTTACAATGTTGAAATATTGCAAAAAAATTTTTTTTAAATAACATGTCTACTGCTAAATTAATTATATATATTTATCTTAAAGATTATAATAAAAGATGAGGGCGGAACTGTAAGTAAACGCATATCCCTAATATTTATTACTAAGGATCATTTTCTAAAATATTTAACAGATATTATACTTTAATGATTCTAAATTAATGAGTATAAAAGTATAACATTTCTTTCCACTCAAATTTTGAACTTGTACTACATTCATGTTTAAAAAATTTTTTCTTTCTTAAAATGGATCATAAATATTTCATTTGTAGAAAAGGTTT
Source organism: Argiope trifasciata (assembly GCA_026543055.1). Taxonomy (NCBI): domain Eukaryota; kingdom Metazoa; phylum Arthropoda; class Arachnida; order Araneae; family Araneidae; genus Argiope; species Argiope trifasciata. Next base: position 172,495 of record JAPMOQ010010464.1, on the reverse strand, counting down.
ATAATATTGAAACTTTCATGTAAATAGAAAATTTCTGTGACAATTTCTGTAATTTGAATTAAATTTTCTTCAGCGAAAAATAAAGCGAAGTTTTTTTCCCTCCTCATAGAAGACAAGCAAATTTTCAAATTATCATCAATATTTGAAATTTTTAACAATGAAAATAAAATTATTGCATTTATAACCTTAACCTTTCGAATTACTTGATTTGTTGGATATAATCAATGTAAAGTTATACTTTATACTAAAAATAAAAAAATCATTTAATATCTATCCTGATTGTATTATAATCAAAAAGAATTAAATAACTTGGGAAACTTGTCACTAAAAACTATAGACACATAATTTTAGAATAGCAAACCTTTATAATAATTGTTTATTAGTCAAATATTTATAATATAATCGAAATGAATTTGAAATAATGTGTGAAAACTAGGCGCTAAAAATTATAGATATATCAAATTTTTAGAATAATAATTAATAATAATTGTTGTAGATATAAAAGAGCCAAAAATTGCTAATCTCATTGGTACTCATGTTTAATGTCATTTTAGTAGAGCTAAAATTGTAATATATACTAGCAAATAATAAATAGATTTCAAGAATTCTTTTGCCTTTTTCTTTCAATACATTAGTTAGAAAAGAAATCTACTTTTCTTTATTTCAACTCACCTTTTTGTAAAATATTCTTTAAAAAAAAATATTTCAACTCATGTTGATTCTATTTACATTATTAATACTGCTTTTATATAGAGAAATGTCTTACGTTATCGGATAGATAATAATATTTTACAAATAAAGAAAATAGATGTCTAAAGAGACCATTTTTACTTACAAAATCTTGTATCTTAGATAGAATAGGGAATCTAATTCATAGGGAATTGAATTTTTAGATACGAAAAGACGTAAGTTTTATTTTCAAACTCAGGTTTTAATGATACAACTATATAAATTAACAACAAAAAAAATCTAATGTAATGAGTCAGTAAATGGATTGATTATTTCTTTCCACCCAATTATCATTTTTTTAAGATTTTGTTTCTTTTGTAATGGTATATATTAATTAAGAAATAATTTAGTTTGAATTTGCTTAATTTAATAGGAGTATTTTCAAAATAGCAGAACTAAGGAAGATTTGTCATATTTGAATCCCCTAAATAGTTTTTAATGAAAATTGATTGTAAAATAATTTTGATAAAGGAAAAACAGTAATTTTTTGTAGTTTATTTGCCTTTAAAAATGGAATAAACTTTCTGAGAGATACTACTACTATTTATTATACTATTCTTTAATATAGAATAAAACATAGCCTATTAAAATTGTTTCATCGATTCAGATAAAGAAAATGATTCCACAAATTACACCACTAAATTTTTAAAGCTCAATAAGGGAAATTAGGTATCAGTATAGAGAATCTGAACTCAAGTTTGATATTTTATGAACTGTAGCATTTCCTTTTTTATTCGTTTGTTCCTAAAAATATAAAAGCCCACAGCCCTGATTTTTCTATTATTTGGAGAAGAAAAGACAAAAGAAAAAAAGTAATAATTAATATTTTTTTATTAATTACTACTTTTTTTGTTTTAGTCTTTTCTAATTTCAAATAATGATAATGTTTATAACTGGTTCTTGAGAACTACAATAGACCTCTTCACATTCAGGAAATGATTTTAATTCCAATTTAAGCTCTTTTTAGAGGAACTTTAACCCCCTCCACCTCCTCTCTAAAAAAACAACTTTGTTTTATCTATAAATAAAATTATATTATAATAAATACTAAACTATGGTCAGTAAAATGTTCTCTCGAAAGATATGTTATGTTGCTTAATTTCAAGCGATTTAAATTACATTCTTACTTTGCTAAAACATATAATATTTGTTAATTTTCATTACATTTTTTAAAAATTGAATAGTATTCTATTAATTAAAGTGTTTAAAAATTTTTTCCAAATTAACGCTTCCAATACCTATGCAGAATTACTTAATAATACTTCGGCATATGTGACTGAGTTCATGGGACACGAGGACCGGCTTTTTTAAATGAATCGGCGAAGATTTATCAAACATTCATAGACAAAGTTAATTCATTACTTATTTCAGTTATAATCCCAATAAAATTAACTGAATCTATCATTCCTATACAATCAATTTTTGTAAAAAATTAGAATAACTCAAGAACTTCAAAAAACGACAGCTCTAACATGCGCACAAAAAACTGCCAATGGCGATAAATTGTCTTCATTTTTCCAAACTTTAAATTTTTTTCTAATCAATATTTCTATCTAGATCAAAGCAACATTTGTCTTACCAAACAACAATTATCAGAAAGAAAAAAAAATTGCATTAGAAATGGCCTATTTGTTTGATTTTAGACGTCGATCTTATATTCTGTATGAATGCCACTTATTAAAGTTGAAGTATTCTCAACCTTGTCTATTTTAAAATGTTGAGCACTGGACCACCCGTCCTTATTCTAACAAAAAGGTAACCTGAAAAATATAGGCAAATGTAAATTTTTTTCATCACATGTATGACACTTCATTCTCACTATTTCTCTTCGTTTGTTCCTACAATTTTTAATAGCTATACCACAAAGCCCATTAAAATGTTTGGAACTGAAAACGACATTGTATTTTTCTAAAACTTGAAAAAAGCATTACGATTGCTTACAAAATAAATCGTCATCATAACCAAAAGTTTCTTTTTTTTATAAAGACCTTGTGTAACTGTCGAACAATGAAAGTAAACAATGCTATGCGTGATTCTTAATTTTTTTGAAGTCATAATGATTGGATAATGTACAAGTCGCATTCCGAAATTAACACATTTGTGACCATTATTTCGAAATTTAAAACTAAGCATATCTCTCAAAATTTTCTGGATAGAAACGTGAAATTTTGTACGTATAGATAAAAATAAGAGAAAAATTGTACTAATTAATACTTGAAATTATGATGGATATATAAAAATTAATTTTCGTACAATTGCCTACCTTATTTAATGATATTTTGTAATTCGAAGTGTTTAGTTGCAATATTTAAAAAAAATTTCTTAGGGCAACCTTTTGATGCTTTATTAGAAGAAGAAAAGGTGACTTTAGAAACCATGCTAACATAGCTGCAAAATTATTTTTATCTTAATGCCTAATATTTAAATATTTACTATTGTAATTTCTCAATCTATATAAATCTATAGTTTTGGCAAAAAAATTTATTGGCGAAAAAAGAACGAATAAAATGTAAAGTAATATATTTTATTTTTAGCTTTCTTTCATATATAGATTTAAGACAAATTGAAAATTAGTAATAAATCATTGACAGCACTTTTAAGAAAATAGGCAGAAATTTGTTACTACATTACCTGCGAATAAAACTTTAGATCATGATACTGAATCTGAGAATTAAACGTTTTAATGAAGAACTATAGATGCATTTACATGTCGATTGATGATACATTGGATTGTGTATAATTGTCTGACGGTAAATTAGCTAGAAAATGAGGTAACATATTTCAAATTTGAAGGAATATCAGCAATTATCAACATTTTCTTATAGAAATGTTTTTTCTTTCTGAAAATTAACCAGCATTTATTTTCTGAATTATTAATATGATTCCTATCTTATTTCAGACAAAGCGCTTAATATTTTAAAATAACATAAAAATTTATTGATAAATTTTAATTTATAATAACATAAAAAATACATTAACTCATTTGAAGTAAAAGCTTAGGGAGTATGTATACATACAAGAATACATAAATACAAATTGAAAGAACTAGACATTACTGATATCCGCTTAAATTTAAAGCAGTTTCTAAGTTTTTTTTTTTTCATTTTGTTAAAAAAAGTTAAACAGTAAGAGATATAGAGACTAAAATCCCCATAAAAATAAAAATTAAACTTCACTTTATTAGATGAATTTGTATAACGCACATCAAAATTATTAATGCATTCTGTGCGAGAAAATTATAATCGTGTTCCTTTATCATAAATTTTTAAAATGAAATATCTCACATTTCCTTTATTACTTTAAACTCTCGTCTAAAACGCAATTAAGGGTAGACAGCCGTTTTCCCACGGAAGCTTCGTCTCGTTTTCAAGGACATGGAGTATCATTATTACTCTGAACTGTGATTACCATTTGGCGTTCGTTGTAAAATCGCCAAATCTTTCATGCAAAGATAACGGTTATAATGTGACAATCCTGAGCGTGAATGATATCTTTTAATGATATGGGGGGTTAACTAGTGGAGCGCAAATGCCACTCAACCAAACAGTCTTCTTTTGTGTCTTTGAACCATCAGGAGGTGTAATCTTTGAGGGTTCCTCCCTTTAACGCTTAAAGGGAAAAAGAGAAATCTGAGAGTGGGCTTACAAGTGAACGGACCCGTTATTCTAGGAATTATCGGATCGTTGAATTGCATATCACTGAAATTTATCGGAACGGTAATTTCACCCTTTTCTGTGATTAACAGGGAAGAGCGTAATAACGTGTTATTGGCCTTGACTTTCCAGTATTCTCATTTTGCAACGCACTATAGATAATTTTTAACTGCTTGTGACGTAACGCTGTGATTGAAATTATTGTGGTCACTGCTGGCGCCATCTATTGGTGAAATATTGAACTATAGAAAACATTTTAAAGAAATGACACATATTTTTAATTCAACCTTTTTAGAAAATGGTTTACTTCAATAATCAAATTAAGTAAAAAGTTATGAAACAATCGAATTAAAATAGTAAGCTGAAATAGATAAATTAATTCAATCACACATTACTTAAATTAGTTAATTAAGTATTAATTAAAATTAACAAATTTAATATTCAATACTAATTAATAATTTTTAATTAATAATATGATTGAAATAACAGATATTTGGAACAAATATTTAAAAATAACAATAGCAAAATTATTTGTTATTGAAAAAATCGTGAATTATGCATCTCTAGATTTGGTTGCCTTAATTTTGGAGATGTTTAATTTCTTTTACCTCTCACTGGAGTATTAGTAACAAAGTTAAGTTTCTGCTTCGATCAAGTTACAAAATCAGTACAAAAAAGTTTTTGATTAAAAACATTAAATTATTTTTAAATTTAAAGTGTTTTTACCGAAATTAAATCCAGAGCGGAATCAATATTAATGGTAATAGAAGAAGAGGAATCAGTAAAAAGAGGAACTACATTTGTATGAAATGAAGTGGTATTGTTGATGTTACTATTTTTTTTATTTATATTTCTAAAGTTCTTGACGTATATTCCGGCTAATCTAGCTTCCGGTCTGAGTCAATTTCGATTTCGTCTGTTTTCTTTTTGTATGTAATTTCTGAAAAAAGAATTCTTTGTTAAAACTTTTAATGTGACGGTAAAGAAAATGTCTCCTAATAATTAATTTTCATTTAAGAGGAATGAATTTTATTTTGGATTACCTTTCTCTTAATTTCCCTTTTTTTCTTGTAAATTTTGATAAGATAAGAACGAATAGTTATGTTAGCAATTGTTTAAGCTAAACAAAAAAAAAAAAAAAAAAAAAAAAAAAGAGGGCATTGTGAGGAGCGATTTTAAGTCTGGTAAGATTTAATTTCTTAATATGTAAAATAGTGTTATTTTGTGTACCGTACGGTATTATTCATTTAATAAGATTCAAATGCAATGGGAAAAAGCTGTATTTATATTTTATTAAACTTATTTCTACGATTAAAATACAGATTTACTGTTTTTTAGTGGTTTTTTTTCTCATTTCGTTTGAATTTTCATCCCTAATTTAATCTATTATTCGTCAATCACATGAGTGATATTTGTAAAATAAACCGGCATAAAAACCTTTTGCTACAAACTTAAGACATAATGTCCCACTATGCTGTTTAAATACTGAGAAACCAATAAATGGTAAAATGCTTGTAACATTTTGTAAAGAATTAAATGCTTTTTATATGTTGAGAATAGTGATAAAACATCCTGAATGAGGCAGGATAACAGCAATTTTTTTGAATGATTGAACTGACCTAAAAGATTGTCACGATTTTAAATTACTATCTCTATATTAGAGTATTTGGTTCTTTAAAATTTTGATATAATTTTATTAGTTTTTAATTCATTTATTTATTTATTAAAAAGTTCATTTTTGAAAGATCTTCAATTTTGCTATATTACCTTATATTATGTATAACATAACATAAATTTAATTTTTTATTAGCATGTTCTATCATTAATACCATTGGTAAATTCATGATATTTTCTGATTTGCAACTCTTTTTCTTTGGACCATTCTCTTCTTAAATATCTTTAAAAGATATGGCATAATTCCACAAAAAAGATTACATTTATTTATCATTTATGACATTCATTGATATTTTTCCATGCAGTAATTCAACAATAATTTTAATATATTGAGTACCTTTAGTACAAATATTATGTTGTTTGATTGATCAATACTGGCACATTAATTAATAATAGCATAATTCATTATTTTATGTAGTTTAACCTTCCTTTTATTCCATTATGTGATCTTCTTAAACTTTTTTCTTTGGAATAGAAACCTGTTCATGTACATAGAGTCAGATGATTTCAAAATAATCAGTCTTGCAAAAAATAAAGTAAAAAAATGTGGATATATTTTTTTCTATTTTATTTAATTAAAATTTATCACATTGAAGTATAAAAAATAATGCCAATGATTAAGGTTGATTTTGACTGATGATTTAGGAATTTATGTAGTATGAAGTATATCTTATTACAATAGAATTTGTCAATAACCTAAGAAATGCCAGTGAGGAAAAGCATATTTCATTGATAGTTAAAGTTCTTATACAAAACCACAAACCTTTTAACAAGAATTTTTGTTTATAAGTTTTTATTAATGTGTCCAGAATGATAGATAATACTTCAAATTTGTGGAAGAATTCCTTAAAAAATGTGTTTGAAAATATTTTATCTCATTTTTCAGGTATCTTTATTCAAATACAAAAATAACAAGATTATAGCTTTTCAAAAGTCATTTTATCATGTTGCTGCCAAAATAAAACTTTTTATTAAAAATTAAAATTCAGTTTGTGTGAATTGTTAATTCAATGGAACCATCTTTAAATGACAAGTACTGATAGTGTCAAAAATAAATAAATAAAAAGACTCTTGCTCTCTGTAAAATAGAATAGAAAAAAGATAAATAATGATGTTCTTGCTTTTGATATGGAGTGAACCTGTTTTGTATGATTTTAAAAGTTATGCTATGTTTGGATCATATTTCTTGGTTATAATTTTGAAGTAAATTTTTTAAAATCTTATGTTTTTGACAAAAAGACTTGCAACTAGAAGGTTATAACATAGTAATATAATAAAATATAAGAAAGCATTCAGAGAAAAAATATATTGCTTTCAACATTATATAAGTAATGCTTTCATTTTGTATCAATAAAAATAAGATTTATTTAATTACTTTATTCATTTTTGTCATACTTTAAAATTTATAATTAATGAAAATAATCAATGACAAGAATTATTAAAATTTAGAAGAAAAATGAATTTAAATGCTGATATTATACTTGGTTAATTTTCTATGGTAAAAAAAAAAATACTGCACCTTAATTTAAATTATTATATTCATACATCAATGTAATTCTTATGCATTATACTTCCTAATATATTACTACATTCTTAATATATCTTTATTTCTAAGCCGTTAGAAAAATTAAAAATAAGAATAAAAAATTTTAAACAATGTATTTTTTGTTATAGATTTTATCTTGATAATTTCAATTAAATATATTTTAATTAGTTAGTTTGGTAATTTTCATTCAGAAACTCGCCATATATTTCTTAGTTTTGAAGTATTATATTTAAATTCCAGGTAGGCATTTTAATTTTCTAGGAAGTTATGAATCAGATCATTTCATTTTGTTAACTATGTTGTGTTTAATTTAAGAATTATTTCTTCCCACATTAGCTCTTATGAATACTAAAAATATAGAGTAGAATTGCCATATTTGGACCTTTATCTATATTGGATGTTTTTTGTATATGTTAAATATCTGAACCATAATGTAGGCATCTTATGTTGTAGCAATGCACATATGATTTCTGGAATCATCTGTCATCTCTAGGAAAAAAGAAATAATATTTTGAGAAAAAGCTTGTTTAGCTGCAGTGCTCTCTAATAACTTCATTAAAGCAGGTTGATTTCCTTTTAGTTGTTTCTATTGAAAAGATGCTCATATCAAATCATAATCAAGTGTCTAATTTGGACTAGTCAGTTCAAGGGAACTATTATACTAAAGTGGGGAAATCTCTCAACAAATTTTTATATGAAATAAAAGTCATCATAAATTAGTAAATAAATGGATATTTAATATTGAAGGGGAAAAAATTAAAGTTACATGGTTTGTTATATATATAAAGCATGTAAAGAAAGAAATATATAGCATAAAATATTGTACTGTGGCTCATACATTATGTTCTGATGTGAATTTGAGAAATAAAAAATTATTGTAATTTTTTTCTTTAATTAGTGGTTTAGCTAGTTAGTTTCTTAATTTAGGCTAATGATGTAATTTTAATAAGCCACTCTTTTGATATGTATTAAAAAACTTAATTGTATTTTTTTCATTTAAAAACACTCTTTATTTTTAAAGAGTATAATACTTCTCTATTAACTGCAATTATCTTGGCTATTTTGCTGTTTTCTTATAAAAACACTTAAATGTTATGAACATGTAATCTTTTTATAATAGTTTTCAGTCCATAAAGAAATGTTCATAAAATTAATGAAATTAAGTTTTTGCCTGTGTTAAATTTTGATATGTATTAGATTGGCCAAGAAATAAAAATTGTCTTTGTAGACATTTAAAATTATTAATAAAAGACTGTTTCTATAAAATTTTTCTTTTTTTCTTTCAGATTAGAAACAATGTTTCAGAATTTCTTCAGACGTATATCTAATCCTAATAATGACCCAAATCGTGTGATAGAAGTTCATGCTGATGATTATATCTGCAATGATGTGGTTTGTCGAGATGACTGCTTGGTGCTATACAAGACTTCTGAAAATAAAATTCAGAAGCTTGATATTGTCATGCAAATTGATATAAATCACACTTACAATAAAGCTTTTAGGTAAGTGCTCTTTCATGCAAGATGCTTTTTCCTCCTTTTAAATCATGAGTATTTTAATCACAGACTTATCAAGGAAAAATAGCTTGATTTAATTTTCCTTTCATACTCTTTCCTTCTTTTGCACTTTTTCTAGAAAAGGTCAATTACTTTTATTTGTTTTCCATTTTAGTCATTAAAGTAAGTGAAGGAAATTAAATGTGATAATGATTTTGAATGTTTTTTAATGCAAAACAATTATTTCTGTGTAGTTTTGACATTAATATTATTTTTCTAAAAATAAATATAAGAGCTCAACCTTTTTAAACTCAGTTTTTTTTCTTCTTTTTTTTAAAATGTAGAAACAGTGTTAAACACTATATTTGATAAAATGCTTGTAAATTCAATAGAAAGTTTATAACAATGAAATTTTTAATATTTTTAGGGTTTTTTTTTTTTTTTTTTTTTTTTTTTTTGTTAAAATTCCCTTCTCATGTCAGTTTGTTTATATGTTTACAAATCAATTCATTTTTTAATTTATGGTTGTTTATACATTTTTATTTCAACAAAAATACCAACTTTAATAGTTTTATTCATTTTATTTTCAATTAAATTATTTGTTTTTTTTTATCCTGGTATTGAAATTCATATGAATCAATGAAAAATTTCTATTTCTTTCTTTTCGTTATTATTAATTTAGTGGGAAATTAATGTTCATTTGTTTTATAACAGAATTATAAGTTTATAATTTGCAGGGGTTTTTGGTTTTGTTTTTAAGACTAGCATTTTTTATTTAAAGTCTAGTTTTATTACTTAAATGCATAGCATTATTAGTTTCTAAAATTCAAGTTTCTTTTACGTTTTGTAGTGATTTAAAGATTATTATCATGTCATAATTTTAAAAAAGACTTTACAACTAACTACTACAACCTCTTGGTAGTTAATTAAAATTCAGAGACTAATTTTTTAAATTTTAGATGATGTAAAATAATGTTTACATGATAATTTGTCAGGAAATATATGGAACTTAAAAAAAAAAAATTTAAACTCTTTTCATACATACAACTAGAGAGGAGTAAAAATCTTTCAACAGTGTTGCTAAATGTTGTTTTCATCTGTCAATTGTTGGAAGTTGTTTGGATTATTTGAAGTTCAAATAGACATTCAAAAGTCAGGTGTGGAAAAGAGAAAATATTAAGGATGGATTTTTGCAAAGGAATTTGTCCTTGGTATTTTTCCCTTTCTGCAACTGACTTTCTTATTATAAATAAAAATTATTATAATGTTGTTTGTTTAAATAGATGTCTGCACGATTTGTTCTGATTTCTATAATCTCTGGGAAATTTATATGTAAACGAATGTTTTATTTTTATTTATAATTTGTTTTATTGTCATTATAGTTTTATTTTGTATTTCCATTGCTAAATTTATTATAATCATCTGCTTATTTTTGTTATTCTATGAAGCATCCATAGAACAAGTGATGAAGTGAATGGGCAGTTACTCTTTTGCCTGTTTCGAGATAAGCTTCCACTTCTTGTCCAATGTGTACCTGAAATTGGAACTTCAAAGATAGCCCTACAAAATGTTTCTCAACTTATTCGAGAAAATCCATCCTGGACAACAGCTCACATTGCTGCCCATCTGGGATATACAGAATGTTTTAAAAATAAAATTATTCAAAGGTAATATCACTCTAATAATTTCGTATGTTTAATAAAATCAATATGAATATTAAATGTGTGCAAAATTTACTTTTTTGAATTGAAAGTCACAATGTACAGTCATTGATATCTTAAGTTGATAATATTATTATGAACGTCTGCATTCCTAGAGGATGTTAGACTATCTATTTTATGTTGTATAAATTATATCTGATTAAACAATTTTCTTAACTATAAGATTTTATTAGTGAGAATATCTGTTATCGATATTCAAAATTAAACTCTTCTAGCAATTATTTTTAATTTATGAGTATTGTATCCATGATTACATAACAGAGCAGAATGATATAGTTTTCACTAATAGTTAACTTAAATTATTATTGGCTATTAATTTATAATATGATTGTATTCACTCTTAAGAAATGTAATTTGTAATTATATATTAAGTATTATTAATGCTTGTGCTACTCAATTAAGTCTAATGATATTTATAATATTTTCAAAAATATTAAATTTACCATTTAATATTGCTTTTCAATATTTTGAAAATTTTTAAAAAGCAATATTAAATAGCAATTTTATCAAGCATAAATGTATAATATATTGTGTTAGTTGATTTATATAGTTTTATGTATGTTATATTGTATGTCAGTGATTTGCAAAGTTTGTGCCTTAGTAGCCTGAAAGGCCTAGACTTGTGTACAGGGACACCTTGAAACTTTATGTAATTTTCAGAATTTAATTAAATTTTTAATTTTAATTTGTAGAATTTAACATCATAGGCTAATAAGCTATTGGTTTGCACAAACTCTGCGAAATGTTGCAGATTTTGTATTTGTGAGTAGGCATAAATGTTTGTAATAAAAAGCTGCTAATCAAGCAATAATTTCTTCAGTTTTCCATGCAAAATTTTATATCCAAGTATCATGTTTTGTTTTTCAATTATTTGTTACAATTCTATTTTTTTTAATATAAGTATTTCAGTGAAAGAAAGATAAATTTATTTGTTAATTAAAAGATAAATATTTCTTTCGGAATAATAAAACTTAGCGATTTTTCCTTCTACTTACTACTTTTTGTTGATTGAAGAATAATTTTAAAAAAAATCTGTTGCCATCATAAAATTAATATAATTAAATAAATTAAAAGAATGAAAGTAGATGTGCTTAATTCAGCAGTCAACTTGTCCAATTAAGGTAGTCACTGAATTTATAAAAAAAGTCGCTCAAAATGTTTTTTCTCTTTACCTGTACAATAATTATAAACTATTTTGCAAATAATATTTTCTAGTGGTTTTACATAGAGCACATTAGAAAAACTTTGATTTAACAAAATAACTTTTAATCACTAGTTTCTAAATAATAGTTATCACAAGTAATATTTTGGGAAAACTAATGAAATTATTGTTATATTTACTTTTTTTGAAATGAAGTAAATAGATTTTGAATGAAATACTGTTTTTAGAATGATATATATTGCTTTCACATTCAAAAAAGTATTTTTAGGTTCTGAAATTTATTTATTTTAGTATCTAGAAAAAAGGATATTCTTTTTGTATATTATTGTATGATACATAATAATGCTAATAATATTTCATACTAAATATTTTCAATTAGCATTTAATTCTTAATTTAATAAAAACTTTGAAATTTATTTTTTTATATAAAATTATCTATTTTTGACATCAATTTGATTGCCATTAATAAGGTTTGAGCTCATTTGCATTGAACCTCTTATGCATAATTTAGTATTTAAGGTTGTCCTAATATTCCACTTATACTTTAAATTTGAATTGGCATTTAACCATGTTAATTTAATTGATGAATATAAGAAGTCCTAAGAGAGTCATGTGACATAATTCAAAATACGATTTCATACTGGTGTGATAATATACAATCATATTTTAAATATAAGTTCACTTTCTTATTCCTCAATTAAAGCATGTAATTTATATTAACATTAAAATATTGCATATTTTAAGTTATAAAAAGTAAATTCATTGCAATTTTTTCAAACATTATGAAAACAAATAAAAAAGTAAAATTTTCCAACTTTTAAATGGAGGAAAAATGCACAATTAAGTATTTGTATAAAGAAAAAAACTTGAAATTTCATTTGAACAAAAAATAATATGGTTGCCAATAATGCGTGCAAATACTTTTAAAAATTTATAATTGTAAATAAGGCATTTATTTTTATCCTGTATCAAAACAAGGGGTTTAGTAATTAAGATAAGTTAAACAATAAAAGCAAGAAACTTTTACCCTTATGCAAATCTAAGTTAACAAATGACATGTACTTCTCTAACAATAAGATTTTCTTCCTTGTTCTTCATTCACTCTTTTCTTATCCAATATTATTTATATTTTTTTTGTCTTCCTGCTAATCAAAGATTAATTATGCCTTTTTTAAGTACGTATGAATTTCATTGGCAATCATAAATTTAATTGTCTAATTGATCAAATATATATAGATACAAATTATTTTTTATTCATCATTGGATTTTCTCTATGAGAGTAAATGTTTATATTCACTTCCTCTTCTTGCCCTTCTTTTTTCCCCCCAATTATTCAATGACTATTTGCTTTAAATATTTAAAAATAATGTAAATAAAACTATATTAAAACTTCAAAAGTAAAACAAATTGGGAAAACATTTTTTTTTTGTTAGCATACCAAATAGAGTGAAAAAAAGAAAAGGGGAAATGGTATTCCCTTTCCCCCCCCTTCTTAATAACATTAATGGCATTGCACTTTCAGTCTTAAGTTTAAGTTCCAGAATATCTAAAACTTTAATTATTTCAATTACTTATTATTCTATTTGTTATTTTGCTTTATTATTCTTTTACAATATGCAGTCAAGTGAATGTAGCCTGTGACTGTACACTACAGACTCCTCTGCATGTAGCTGTAGAAGCTCAACAAATCAACTCTGTCATAGCTCTGATGGAATTGGATGCTCGTATTGACTGCCAAGATGCAAATGGAAACACACCTTTTCATCTTGCAGCCACTACTACCAAAGAAATAATTCAAGTGAGAAGTTGTTCTACAGTTATCTATTGACAATAAAATATATACATATACTTAATTATGTAAAGCATACTTTAATGTGAAATTTAATTTCAAAATTAAATTGATCTTTATGAATTGATTAGATGTATAAGTAATTATGTGACTTCATTTCAGTTAATTAAAAATTATCTTGAAAATACATTACTATTTTTTTTTTTTTACATTTTTTTGCCACAATAATAAAATTGTTATTTTCCAAGTAGTTAATTATTATTTTCCATTGATATGTAGTGTAATGCAAATGTAAATAGTGTATAAATTATAATAGAGTTTGGCTAATATTGAAGTTAATAAATAATGTGGATGGTTTCTTAGGAACAAAATAATAATCTTCCTTGTAAATTCTTGTTATGCATTATACAGTAAAATATTTTATTGATCGATTTATATTTTAATTTGTTACAGTATGCCTCTGATATTGACTTACTTCATAGGGTGCTATTTTAATGACAAGTGGCATTTTCTGATTTTAGAACATATTGTTTTGTAAAATTAACTTTTTTTTTAAAATTCTAGTATTATCACAATACAGGCCAAATATAATTTTATATTAAGTTTAATTTTGTTTACTTTGTAATACATTATATATTGTCTTACTATCTTTTATATCTCCACATATGTAATAAATAAATATATCTATTATAGAAACATTTATAATTGGAATTCAGGAAGAAATCTGTCTTAATTTTTTTAATCCTACTTTAAACATTCTAAAATCTAAAGAATAATCTGCTTTATCATTGCTAAATATATAAATAATATTGCTAAGTGTAACATTTTTTTAAAAAATAACTTATTTCTTTTAGGCTTTGACTAAAAAACAGACTCCAACTGTGATCAACATGTTTAACAACAAAGGTTGCACTGCATTCCATTTAGCTTGTATGGCTGACCGAACAGACTGTGTTATGGAATTTTTGAAAGCTGGAGTTGATGTAAATTTAGGTTGCATTCTGAATTTAACTGAAAATAATTGTTCTGCTGTTGATTCCCCTTCAAGGTAATCAAAGGTTGAAGATAATATGTCTGTTTATTTTGAAGTTTTTATATTGTATTTTTTTTCAGTTCTTTAATTAAAAGCTGTTTAATAGTACTTGAGTATTTCTTAACATTCCAAAGGTATATTTTCACTTCTATATTACTTTATTTTACTCTTTTGCCAGACTATGCAGCATCCTTTGATTTTTTTTCTAAAAATTAATTTAGAAAAGCTATAAAGTAAAAGAAAAAAAAAAGATTATTATCCTTGAAAATTAGTAATTTCTTTATCTGTCCCTTCTTTTTCAATATATATATATATATAATTATTATATTGACTATTTTAAATTAATTGTGGTAGACTAATGACTAATGTGATTTAATTTTTTTAGGTCAATGAAGGAACTACTAGATACTTACAGTAATCGATTCTTTAACAGTGATATTAAATATGGTGGGACGCCTTTGCACTGGTCTAAAACACCAGAAGTTAGTTGATGTCTTTGTTATTTACAGATTCTATTTGTTTAATTTACAATAATATAACTTTTTTTAATTCATTAGTTTATTAGTAAAAAAAAAAGAAAAAAACTTAATTTTGTACAAAGCAGTGTGAAGGTTGAGCAAATGATAAAAATTAGATACAAGAAGCATAATCATTAAGTTGATATACTGCTACTTGTATTACTTAATAAATTTTCTCTGAGAAGACTTATTTATCTATAAAGCAAGGTTATAAAAAAATTTAGAAATAAATTTATATAATTGTCTTGGCATTCATGAGATTGAAATATCCATTTCTCAGTTGACAGAGCTTCTGATAGAGCATGGTTGCAATGTAAATGCCAAAAATTTCCAAGGAGACACTGCACTTCATGTGATGGTGAAGCGCAACCGCCTCTCTTGTGCTGTGATGCTGCTTAGCCATCAAGCAGATGCAGATATCCAAAATTCTGAAGGAAACACTCCTCTTCACTTGGCTGTTAAGGTAAATTTGACATTTTTTAGAGTGGGGAATATACACGTAAGTGTGGTAAGAATCTGAAAAAAGCAACCAAAATATTTTATTACGGAATATATAATGAATTGTTTTATGACTTATTTTAAAATAGATATTTCGTCTCTTTAGTCAATATAAATTTTCTGCTTCTTCTTTTTGGTGAGAGATCACCAGTGTGTCCTCAATGTAATGGTGATTTTAGCATTTTACATATTTTGGTTGAATGTAGCTCGTTTAATAATCTTCGTTATCTTTATTTTAAGTCATTTTCTGTAAATATGTGAGACTTGGGGGGCGAAAAACACCACCCAAATGTTTTTAACTTTTTAAAATCCATTTGTTTTTATAATCGGATTTAGCATATTTCACTTTGTTACATTGATTTTGAATATTTTATGTATTTACCTTTTGTATCGTGATACCTAAGATGGTTTTTATTTTTACCTCTGCACAATTAATTTCTGTTTTTTAATGGAGCATATATCTTTTGGTTTTTTATCTTTCCATTTGATTGGTGCAGCATGGCCAAATATGGCTCTTGCGCCAGAAAAAACCAATAAACCAACCAACCAATATAAATTTTCTGTGCTATCACTTTTCTGCCTCAAATCAAAAATAATTCTCCTCAAATTCTATATCTAAAAATTAAGAGCTTTCTTTTTACTCTGTCATTATGCATGCTTCCAATTTAAAAACAGATAAACACTGCCTTTATGAGAAACACTCAAATGCATGATTGTATAAACAAATATTTTAACTACATAGAAAATTAAAAGCTGAGCTCCCTATTGCAAAAGAATTTTATTCTGTTATAAAGTTAATGAAACTGACATTATTGATTAAAATAATAGCCATTTACGGATCTAATGAATAGTATTGCTTGTGTATTAAATTTACTTTCTTTATATGGATTAAACATGACTGTGAGGAATATTTTTACCTCTGATCAAATGCTGCCAAATTCTAACTTACGTGAATGTCCCCCTCCTACTTTCTTATTATAAATCTCTTCATATATTCTGGTCTATTCAACATTCATGTTTTTTTTTTAATGACCTTTTTCTCTGTAATTATTTAATAGTATTTTTAATATCAATAAGTTACTGAAAAATTTTATTCAAAATTGATTTTGCATGTTTAGATTGGCTTTCGAACATTTAAGTATATAAAAAATAATAATCAAAATAAAAAAAATTAGCTACTCTGAATTTTATTTTGCTTAATTTGGAAATATCCACAGCTATTCTTTTAGTATTATTGTTGTTTGTGATTTTAAAGAATTGAAATTTTCAGAGAAGTAAACATTTAAGAATTTGTAGAAAGTCATAGAAAATAATCTGTTAACAAATTACTTTATCACTTTAATTTTTTTTTCTTTTTTAAAGATTTCTTTTTAAATTCTACCTCAATTTATGCTGTATTTCAGTAAATTACATTTTGGTATTCTGTTCTGATAAAAGAGTAGTGATTTAAGGGATTAATATATATATTTTTAAGTGAAATTGCAAAATGTTTCCTTCTTTAAATTTTGTTAATTTGTTAAAACAATCATCTTCAGCAATGAAAAATGAAAATGATATCTGAAAATTTTTTATTACTCATTTTCATGGAGGGTTTTTTGCTAATTAAATTGCATGGAACTTTTCTTAAAAACTGGAATTAAAAATTTATAAATAAAATATTTATTAAAAACTTAACCTATAAAGTGAAGGATTATAATTACTATTTTTTAAATACTTGTATCAGAAACAAACTGGCTACATAAATTTAAGGCTATTCATTTTTTTGTGCTGAACATGAAACTAAGATTACAATTTAAAAAATGATACCATTATTTTAATTTTAGTATCAAAATATTCAAGTCAAAGAAATATTTAATATTGCTAATAGAAATTGTTCCTGTCTATTTTTCTAAATATAGAGTGGGGATATCTCTCTGGTTCAAACTTTTATTGCCTTTGGTGCCGATGTGAACATGTTGAATAATAATGGGGAGTCTCCTCGTCACTTAGCTGCTACTGATAGGAAACTTGGCATGGGAGAAATTCTCTATGCTCTTCACATCATTGGGGCAAACCGCTGCTCAGTTCCCATGCATTCCTGCAATGATGGTTGTACAGTGAATGGACAGTTTAATGGAATACCACCAGAAAATTGTGCATTTTCCAAAACCACAGAAACCTGTATGTCGCTTTCATAGTTATATATAACCTCATTTGTTAGATATTTTTCTAATTAGTTTAGTAAATATTAATTGACCTTTGAATGTTTTATTGTTTTATCTACTTTTATTTATTATCACCATTGTTATTAATTATTATTATTTCCTAATTGCTTTTATGGCCCAATTTATGTATTAAAATTGCTAATTCATTCCTAGTTATAATTTAATCTCCTATGAATATTTTTTTCTCTGAGTTAGCTATTTTTAAGCTACAACTTGCTTTTAAGATAATTATTGGGATTATGGATGCATTTTCTTGACACATCCTGTATTATTATATACATATTTTATTTTCTTAATTAATTTTATGATTATCTTTTTCTGCATTAATTATTGTATTTTATCAAAATTATGTTATTCTAATAACATATTTAGAAATTGTTTTAGATATAGTATTTAAATATATCATTCTTTTTTCTTTTTTTTTTTCTCAAATATTGAAAAAGTTGCTATTGATTTTTTTTTATTATTGATTTTCAAAAATAAGAATAAAGAGTCAAATATTTATTTTTAATAAATATATTTGATCTTATGTTTTTGTAACATGGTCTTAAGCATATATTCTAATATGTAGAAATCAGTTTTAAAGATTATTGAAAGGTTTTTCTGTGTACATTTTATTTCTTGTGATAAATAATTATTAGAAAAAAGCTGTGAAGTTAAGAATTTCTGTAAAATAAATCTAATTTTCTAGTCCTCTTTTTTTAAAAAGATTTTTTTGTTTGTTAATCTTATTTTTAAAAACATTTTTTTATTCATTCATTTTTTATTTTTCTTTGGATATCCTTACATTATCATATATGTAATCATATACTTGCATTGCTTAGGATAATGATTTAAAAAATTCCTAATGGTTTTGCATAATAATTTTGATACTTCTAAGTGTTTTTTTCTTTTCTAGTGTTTGAAGAAATTTTATTGTCCACTGGTTTTGATGTAAATGTGAGAGAAAAAATTTCCCCTGATAGTCCTGTCTGTCAAATTGGGGATTCCTCCAAAAGTGTCCGTATTTTATCTTTGGATGGTGGGGGAATTCGTGGTTTGGTTCTCATTCAAATGTTGGATGAATTGGAAAAAATGTTGGGGAAACCTATTGCAAACTATTTTGATCTTGTAGCTGGAACCAGTACTGGTGGAATTCTAGCATTAGTCTTAGCAACTGGTAAGCATAATCTTTATTCCCTGTGTTATATACCAAAAATTATTGATAACGAACTTTCAAACACTTTTTCTTTTATACATTTATTGTTTTTACTGTCAGAGTTAATACTTTTCTTAAAATCATTTTGAATAATGAATGTCTGAAAATATATTGTAAATTAAGTATTTGATTTTTTTTCTGTTATAAGATTATAACTATAAATATCTATTTTTAGTACATATTGCTTCAAATGTTATCACAGTTCTTATTTCAGTTGAATGAAAGATTGCAGGTTCATAAAAAAAACGAGGTTGAAATTATTTTTCAACTTTGCACTTTATTGCAATTGAAATAAGTGCAATTGATTTATTATATTTAAGTTTCTTGTTAGTGATTTTATATTGAATTTGCAGTGTTGATTATTTTCGTTTTTGGAATAACAGAAAAACAAATTAAGGGTCTCTGTTCACTTTTAACTTTCAGATAATCAAAACCTATTTTCCTATCCTTAACTTTTTTTCACT
The DNA here is from genome assembly GCA_026543055.1 of Argiope trifasciata. Taxonomy (NCBI): domain Eukaryota; kingdom Metazoa; phylum Arthropoda; class Arachnida; order Araneae; family Araneidae; genus Argiope; species Argiope trifasciata. The sequence goes on along the minus strand of JAPMOQ010010464.1, from coordinate 152,810 downwards.
TCTGAATTAACTTTTTTAAAATGTATATACATCATCTTAAAAAATCTCCAGAAGTTGAAATGAAAATCTTAAATTGCAAAGATTTAGTTAGAAGTAAAAAGTGCCATATCATTGTTGAGAATTGAATGCTCTAGACTATAATGACGATTCATGTTCATAGTTCATAAAATTTGAATAAATATCTCTTGTGAATGAGGCAGTATGTATGCTACTTGTCTTATAGCTATAAAAAGAAAACCACAAGATGTGGCAGTTATAATTTTTAAATAAGTTTGCAAAATGTTTATAACTGATTAGCATTAAATTTTATTTTAATACAATTATTAATGTTAAAATGTGGAGAATTATGTCTTATGTCATTACATATACTGCCAATTGAAGTTATAATTCACCAATGTTACTTAATTAGTTATATTATTGGAGTAAATACTGAAATTCTTTGTCATTTAAAATTAAAAAGTATTTAATTTTTTATAAATTGATTCAACTTTTAATGGTAATATTCATATTTTAAAATAATGTTAGTTTTGATGAAGTTATTTTTTAATTTGTTTAAATTTATTAGGAAAATCAATGAAAGAATGCAGATGCCTGTACTTTCGATTGAAAGACAAGGTATTTGTTGGGGTTCGCCCATATGATGCTGATTTGCTGGAGACATTTCTTAAAAATGAGTTAGGAGAATCTACTGTAATGGGAGATATTGAGAAGCCAAAGTATTATTTATAAATTCATATTTTTATATTTTTCTATAATGTATTTCTATAATGTTTTATATAATAGTTATCTGGTAAATATCTCTTTATAAAAGAATTATATTCTTTAAAATGCTATGTGCTCAGTAACTCTTGACAACTAATAAAACAGATTTCTCTTTCACTTTAAAAAATTATTACTGGAATAAAAAAATTACCTTAAAATTCATTGTTGTGCATTCCAGTAGTAGACCAAAGATATGCACTGAAATGTAATAAGTAGTCTCTGCATATTTCTAGTAGTACACTTGTATAGAAATAGTTGTGAAAAAGTATAGCTATGACTAGAAAGCAGAGCTATGTGAGTGTATCCTTTTGCTTTAATTTATACATAAAATTTTTTAGATAAGAATATTTTATTATATGTATAATTTTTTTATACCTCAGCTTTTAGTACAACTGGAGGAAAAATTCTCAAAAACAAATAATAAATCCTATTTGGAACATGCTGTCTTTTTTTATATTGAAAATGAGATTAAACTTTTTTTAAATATATATTTAAAGCTGCAAATAATTCATTTTAAAATATTCAGATACTATACTTTTTGATAAAATTAAATGTATGTTTAAAAATCTCTTTATAAAATTAAAAAGTGAGGGATGGACATATTTTCCATTATCAGATAGGATTTTAATTAAGTTTAGAGTAGATATCCAGAATTTTTATTGATAAAAATAAAAATAATGGATGCTGCTACTGAAAGCTAGATGAAACATTTTAAGAGTGATAATTTTGTTTGCTTTATTTAATTTCATGCAGAATTCATAGACTTTTAGGCTTAGATGTAAATGACTTTTAAAAGCAGGTATAAAGTATTCGTGCAAAATTAACTGAAAGACTCAAAAGAAATTAAAAATTGTGTTATTTCTAAAAATAAGTTCAAAGAATTAAATCTTTGAGAAGGGAGACTAATTTCCTTTCTGATATGTTATCAGTTTCAGTCAAATTACTGAAACTCTTTGTTCTGAAACGTCAGTTAATCTGGTTACTAAAGTAATAATAATAATAAAATTAAAATAAAACACGCACACACACACAATTAGATTTGAGAAATAAGAATTTTGCAAATTACTTTTTGAAAAGTGTATGAAAAACAAAATTGCTGTATAAATTTTGCATAGAATGTGATGTGGCATTATAATTTTTTTTATTATGTATATTATTTGAAATATTTTTGCAATGCATAATAATTTTCAGAATATTATTAACAGGTGATACCTTCCAGGCACTAAACAGTAATGGGAAAAAAAATTCAAAGAAAATATGTATTATGCAGGAATTGAAATTATTTTAATTCATTAACCTTGGATATTGAAATTAAATTAAATTTTATTTTTTCAAATTTAATGAGAGTATTATTTTTCAAATGCCTATTTAACACTCTCAGATTAAATATTTTCATTTTCAAAGTTTTAAAAGTGTGTGTTGCTTGCTTTTTTTTGGATTGACATTTTTACAATTTTTATTAGAAATTAAGTGCTGCCATTTTTACATGATTCATTTATTCTTTTAAAGTTAAACCTTTGATTTACGAAACTCATTATCTAGCTTTAGGAATTATTTTAAAATCTTTTTTGTAAATAATAAATATTTTAAATGTTTTTTGTTTATTATTGTTTTGTATTTGATTTAGTTATATAAAATTTCCTCTTCTACCTTAGAATTATGATAACTGCAACAAGGGGCGATAGAAAGCCTGCAGATCTACACATTTTTAGGAATTATAAATCCCCTTTGGAGCTTCTTAATCATATTGAAAAAGATGCTCTCACAAATGAAGTTCTTCCTAATCCAAGAGGTGAATATTGTAACTATTTTTTCATATCAGTAATATTTATAACATTATCTTAGATTTATTTTATGCATGTCAAGCTCTGCCTTCACATTTTTACCAAAAGAGAATATTAAATAAAGGACTCTCATACAGATCTTGAGGAAGATCTAGCATAAAGAATACATTTGATAATTTCAGAAATTACTTAAGAATTTATTGTTTGATGCAAAATTTACAATATCATAATCATTTGAATAAATTTTTGAATGCATTTAGTTTAAAATTATTAGTAACATGTTTGTAAAATAAGTACATGAACAATTTTGGTTAATTTTATGTATTTTTTCTTTTATAGAAAACCTATTAAAGACAAGAAATTTACAATATTTCTACAGATTATCTCAATGAATGATTAATTTAAATATTTCATATATTTCAACTTTCTTAACACATGCTGAGATTTGTTCCCTATATTCCATGGAAAAATAAATTTCTTATAAACTGAAGAAATGTTTTCATTTATGTTCTTGTATCTTAGAAACAAAGTGTTGTTCAATATATATTGCAAAATATGTACATGTAAGAATTGATGTACAGAGTGCACCAGATAAACTTACTTATTTGAAAAAAATCCTGAGCAGTCAGTTGGTTGAGTAAAGGGGTGATAAGTGTTGCTACTGGAGGAGGAAGTCCCCAAATTTGTTTCTCCCTCTAGTCAGTTGCCATCATGCTTTAGTTTAGAGAACAGTGGGCCTTCTCTGTCGAGAGCTTCTTTTCTAACAGTCGCTCACTTGTTGCTATGCAATGTGCCTTCCGCGCTCGCTTGGAATTTCCTCCTCACAGACCCATTCCTGGTCGTAATTCAATTCTGCTGTGGGTTAACTCATTTTGGGAGTGTCACTAATCTCAGAAATGGATATCAACGGACCACCAGAAACTTCAGGAAATGTCGAAAGAGTTAGGCAGTCAGTTTTGCATTCTCCCTGGCATTCTGCTCACAAACACGTAGTTGCTTTGGCAATTTCTGACACCACTTTTTGACAAATACTCCATCAAGACCTTCGATTTCATCCTTATCAATTGGCTGTTGTGAGAGAGTTAAAAGGAACTCGATTTTGTTGCCCGACAAAATGCATGTGAAATGCTGCTTGACAACCTGCCTGAAGACACAGTCGTTTCTTTCAGTGACTTTGAAATCCCTAGTTTATGTCGATCGACCATGGGCAATAGCTCACCTCAAGAACAACATTCGAGACGCCATTGCCAATATACTGATTGTTATGCTGCAAAGAGCGGGCACAAACTTCAAAAATTGACTTAATCAGCGTAATTCAGAAGTTTCTTCTACTCGGCTATGCAATTCCAATATTTTTAAAAATATTTATATTGCTAGAGATATGTTAAACTGGAGTTAAATAGATTAACTATAAATTTAAAAGCAAGCATATATTTATTGCACATGTGTAATACAGTTCTGTAATGCATGTATATGCAAATAATTTGTACTGCTAAAAAATGCATCAAACAATTGTTACTGCATTTATCTAACATTCTTTTTTTTTTCTTTCTTATTAGACTATGATCCTTGAAACATGATACATTAACTTTCCTTATAGTTGTAGTAATAATCCCAGTTATTGTTCCTGTCTTATCATGCTGTGGCATTTTTAGCAGTTTTCATGAGATTGTCTACTTTTTAGCCTTCTTCTGATTAGATTTAGGTTAAGGTCTTAATGAAATGTTAGCGTATGTACTCATCATTAGATAATAAAGAAAAATGAAACTTCCTTGTAAGTTGAATGTAAGTGAAAATTTATGGACAGTGCTTTTATATTAGTTATGAGAACTACAGCAGATTTAATTTTTTTCTTTCAGATCAACTGATCTGGCAGGCTGCCAGGGCCACGGGAGCTGCTCCCACTTACTTCCGTCCCTCGGGGCCTTACATTGATGGAGGACTCATCTCCAACAATCCCACGCTAGACGCTTTGACAGAAATCCATCAGTGCAATCAAGCACTTATGGCTACAGTTAGTTCCCCATTCTATGTTTTAGAATTTTTTTGGTTAAAATGTGTTTTATTAAAAAAAGTTATTAGAACATTTTATTTGAACTGTATATGAAAGTCATGAACTGAGTGATCAAATACATAAGTCTGAATCAGTTGTTTTAATTTAAAAGATAAAACAAAGACTTTTATGAGTAAAAAGTTGCATGAATTTTCATTTTTGTTTGTTCCCTCATACAACATCATACATGAAAATATTTCTAAATTTGCTTGTCTTAATATATGTATACACAATAAATTTGAATTCAACCTTTTGTTTAAATAAATGCCTGTAAGTTATGAAATTATAAATATATTAAGATTTTACTATAGTAGTCTTAGACATAATATGTAGTATCTATTTCAAATGTAGTATAATTAGTTTAAGTTACAAAATTAAATTACATTTTTGGTAGTATTTTGTATGTAAAAATAATTTAATCAAACTTGACAAAGAAATCTGGATAGAGGGTACACATTATTTTGGTTTTATTTCTATTTTGGTGTATATTTGGGGATTTCATTATGGGTTTAAATATTTTTTATCTTTTCTGTTTAGAATTTTATTACAATATACTTTTGAGTTTTTAAAATGCTGTGATGAACAGTGATTTTTAGTGTCTAACTGCATCATGAGCTTTTCTAAGTATTGGAGTAGCAAAATTAAATTAATATTATTTATGGTATATTAATATATCTTACAGAGCATAATTCTGTATATTTTAACACTAGATTTACCAGCCATTTAAATATATCTATTTCTACCATTGCATGACCAGTCAAAATGACTGGTCTGGCAAATCTAGTGTTAATAAGATAGATTTTTATATCCATTTAAGTATTTCCTGCTTAGGAATAATATTAGTTATTAGGATTATATAGTTTTTCAAAGTTTTACCTTAAAAATTTAATCTTCCATTCTTAATATCTCACCATATAATTGTAAGTTAATTTATATGAACTATATAAAAAAATACAAAATTATTACAAATTGCTCTTGTTTTGAGAATAAGCATTTTGTAAATGAGTATTTTATTAAATTAATAAATTGAATTAATTTTAAAAGTGAATAATATGATTTTTGATGAGGTAGGTTATATTTAAACTTTATCTTTTAGGGCCAAGCTGATCAAATAAGTAATATAAAGGTGGTGGTTTCTATGGGAACAGGTAGACCACCCCTCGTCCCTGTTAACACAATCGATGTGTTCCGTCCAGATACATTGTGGGGAGCTTGCAGGATGGCTTTAGGAGTTACCAATTTAGGTCAACTTCTTGTAGATCAGGTATATATTTTTATTGCAAATAATTTTTAATGACTTCTTACGTCTGCTTAGAATAGTATCAATATATTTTCTCCATTAACTGTGAAATATATATATGTAGATAATATCTTTTACAGTTAATGGAGAAAATATACTTGTTTGGTGTCTTCATGTCTTTAAAATTGTATGACATTTTTGAAAATTTTCTAATATATTTATTCAAAATTGTGGCATGGCTCATCCAATTGAAAATCAGTGAATTGCTTTAAAATTTTTCAGAATTTCTAGTGAATTTGAAAATAGTTTATTGCAAGGCTACATAATATCTATGATGATGAATTATAAAATATGATATACAATAAAAAAAAAAACAATTCAGAAAAAAACAGGCCTTTTTCAGTGTTCTAAAAGTAGAAAGTTAATATTGTTAATAAAAGCAAATATTGTAACAATGTAAGTACTTGCAGCAAGCAATGGATAACTGCTATAAACAAAAATAAGGCATAGTGAATATCATTAGATTCCTACAAAGTTTTCAACAGAAGCTACATAGTGCAACCATTAATTCATAGCTATCCCAAATCCAATGACTATCATACAGCAAACTGGGGATAGTGGTGCCAAGATCACCAAATATGAACATAACAGCATTGGGAAAAAGTTTTCTGATCTAAAAAATCATTACCTAATATCACATCATAAAATTATGTCCTGTGAATAATAGATGATGCTGTGAATGTGATCACATTCCCTTCATCATATTGATTATTTGGCTACTGTAGTGAAAAAGAATTTCCAAATCTTTCATTGAGGTTTAAAATCTCATAAAAATTCAAATTTTTCTTTGAGAATTTGTGTCAGTACATAATATATTATAACCTGTTTTGACATCTGTATTTTTAATTAAAAAATGTTTTGTTATCTTTAAAAATTATTATTATATCTAAGTATTCAAATGAAATCTATGTTAACAGGCTACTCAAACTGATGGTAGAGTGACTGCTCGAGCACAAGCTTTGTGTAGCATGCTGAACATTCCTTACTTTCGGCTAAATCCTCAATTGACGGAGAATGTTGCCCTTGATGAGACAAATACCAAAATTCTTGTGAAAATGTTATGGGAGACAACAGCTTACATGCGTTGCATGAAATCTGAATTAGAATATCTGAAAAATCTTTTGGTGACATGATAATTTTATAGGTCTTTGTGAAATAATTGGAAATTCAATTTGCAATTTTTTTTTTAACTTTACAAATGAAATTATTATTTTTTAAATGTTAGATATAATTAAGCATTGGTTTTTTTTCCATTTGCTTTTCCATTTTAATTTATTGACAAAAGTAACTGTTTATTTCAGAAATTTTAAATTCAAAACTTTTTATTTAGTTCCATTATTTTATTTGCTATTCCTCCATGATCGACAAAAAATATCTAAAAATGAATTGCATTGTACTTAAATTATATTATGGAATTCCCCAATACTTTAAGTTAATGGAAAATATATATTTTATCATTACAATATAAATTTTCCATTTTATTAATTACAATATCAAATAATAAGTGCATGAATATAAAAATTGGTAGTCATAATGATGATTTAAAATGCAAAGAGTTTGACTTTTAAATACAATTAAAATATTATGAAAAGTGTATTTATATAATCATTAATTTTATTTTTTTGTTAAGTTTGATTTTTTTTTAAAAAATTGTACTTTGTTTAAGGTATCGACTGTCATGTAAATAAATTATTATTTTTTTTGTTGTTACTGCTATGTATATTTTTTATTGAAGATAACTCATGAAACGTATTAATATTCTGAAGAAAAATTTTAAATTTATCCAAACTTTTTAACTGATGTAATTTATTTTGAATCAGTCCAACTTTAAAGTAATCTAGCATTCAATGTTTCTCTTTTGTTTTTAATTATAAGAACATTTTTTTAAAAAGAAAAAATCAGAATTATCAGATACTAGTTTCATTTATAGAATGGTGCTATAAAATTTCTGATTCTTATTTTTTAGAACTTTGGCCTATTTTTATAAATTTATATGAAGTGAAAAAAGTGTCATATACTAAAAGAATGTAATGGTGCTGATTCATTTCTTCCAGTTTTTAACATGACATATATTTTAAATTAATTTATGAACAAGTTGTTTTGGAGTATTCTTGGTTTAGTCTTTATCAAAGTATATGCAAGTTATTGTTTAACCTTTAAAACTATTTTTATATGTGTGCAATATCAAGTTTTAAACTATTATTATTTTTTTTCTTTCTTTTTTTCATTTAAAAGTGAAAGTTGGTGTAATAATATGAAAACCTCCACTTATTTGATATATTTATTCATGCTGTAAGTTAGTATGCTCAGTGTATGTTTAGTATGCTAGTGTTATCAATTACGAAGGGAAACTTAATCTTCAATGTGGTAAATACCAGTAAAACATTAGACAAATTATTAATCAAAATTAGTTCCCCCCCTTGATACTGTATTAAATGGATTCTTGTTATATGAATTTTATTCACTGTTTATCTTTTCATGCATCTGTGATATTTTTTCTGTTTAGTTTTATAAAATTCTAGATTATTATCAACAGTTCAAGTATGTCTTCATGTTTAATAAAAACATGGAACTGCATATGTGCATTATTGTAGAGTAGAAGCTTAAGTATAAAAAGTAAAATTACAACAACATGACAACTGAAACATGTACATTTATATTTACTGTAGAATAGTTTGTACACTGAGATATACCTGAATTGCAAAAATAAATTTTGTTTGAGTTTAATATAATGTTTCAATATGCAAAAATTAACTTATCCCATTGCATATGTTGATATACAATAAATGATTAAAATTTTAAAAAAAAACCAAAATAAAAAATAACTTCCAATTTCATAAGAATGTTCATAGAACAATATGTGGCATTTCAGCAATAAAATAAATTGATTAAATATTTTTGAAATGTTTTTTGTTATTATTTTTATTAAAAGTTTGATTTGTAAATGAATATTTCTTAAAGCATACACATAAAAAACTGCTGAAGACAATCCTAGTGTATGAAAATTATATGTGGCTTGTACAATTAATTTTGAAAATGTATTAAATATTTGTATTATCAACTAATGATATTAAAGTAATATAAATTTTATGTTACATGAAGTTAAAGATGAAAAAATTCTCTTATGCAGTTTTAAAATTCATTATATGCTGAACAATTTGCAAAAAAAGTTTTTAGGAGCAACGTCTATTGAATCTTGTATGTTTGTATAAATACTGCAACATTTTCTTTGTAACCATTAATGAAATTTAATCACAATATATGCTGTGTAGATTATTTGCTCTTAGTAAATTTTTTAAAATTACATTCATAAATGTATTGATTATGTTTTTATTGTTTGCAATATTGGTATTTCAGCAAACAAATTAGAAAATGTTTAATCTTGTTTTTCATATTCAGCTTATTACTTGGTTAAACCTTACTTACATGTCTCTGAGTTTTGAGAATAATCACTAATTTTAGTTAGATCCTGTGGTATTTATTATACTTCAAAATTAAAAATGCATGTGAAGGATTTGTTGTTTGTTCATCTTACTATCTAGTAGAATATGTTAATTTTAAAATGAGATTACTCTTGTCTCTGTATTACTTGTAATTTTTAATGGAACTGTAATTAATTGTAAAAGGTGAAAAGAGTGAGATTATATTTCAATCATTTCTATTCACATTTTACAATATTTTTTTAGTGAAAACTTTTCTCATTCATGTTCATGGGATATTCATTTCTGTGGCATCTCTCTCTCTCTCTTTTAAAATAATTGCATGGAATAATTAAGATCTTTGCTCTTCATGTAAATCATTCTGAAATAATCATGATGCTTGAATTCATGTGCAAATTTAATTTCAGATCCCATTCTCCTTTGATTGTTTAATTCTTTTTAGGAATAAATTTTTTGAAAGTCATTCATTAAAGGAGCGCGTAAATCGCGTACACGCAACATCACGAAAATTTTTAGCAGTATATTTACATTTAAGTGTAGATCCATTTTAAGAACATTGTTTATTCAACATTTTATTCTAAGATATTTTTTTTTCACCATCTCGTTAAATCGATAACATGTCCTATATTATGACTAGTAAATTTTTTAAATGGGAAACATTTTTGTTTCTTAATGTATTATTAAAATATTTTGTATTTTGTTAATATGTCTTCTCCATGAATAAAGAAGTAACATTTCTTTAACTATATATTTTAATACTATTTAGTTTTTAAAATATATTGTTGATTTTAAAACCAAAATTAATGCGATAGTGCGTAAACGCGAAAACAATCATTCATAAACTCGTATAAAATGCATACTGAAAAAAAAAAAAAAAAAATCTCATAATATTCTGAATGTGGGGATTTTTTTTTTTTAAATTATTTATTCAACATGCCTCAGCATGAAAGTATTAATTTAGATGCAAAAACACTATAGATACTGTTAGAGATTAATGGAATGGTTTTATCCGAAACTGATGCTGTTCTCTGCATCAGTCTGATACCTGCATTATAAGAGAGTGAGATATCTAATTTTTGTCTGAATGAATCTTATATAAGCAGTAGTTAGATTTTTGAGATAAAAAAATATTTTAGTTGTAAACAGTATAGTATTTTATAGAATCTTATAAACTCTGGTATTTTTTCTATCTCTAAGAATTTATCTAGTCATAACTTTTTCTCTATTGTGTTGTTCTGAGGGACTGTAACAGAAAATTAGATTATATTTAGAAGCATGCAATAAAAATATATATCACTTCATGATATAATTAGGATAAGTTTTTCTACTTCTGTAATAACTTTCTCCCATCTAACCAGTGGCATAACTAGATAATATAAGGCCTCTCACAGATATTTAAGTGGGGTATTGTGTAAATTAAGTCTGATTACCCATAATTATGAAAATACTTTTTGTGATGTTTAGTCATTTTTATTGATTTCAAAATAAACATAAATTATTCCTTTTTAAGGATAAGTCTTTTAAGTTGTAAGTGAATAAAGTATTTGATTAAAAATCAATATCATTAATACATTTAAGTTCTGGAAATTAGAATAGTAGAATAGCTGTCTGTGCTATATATATTTAAAAATTTTAGTCAGGCCTTTTGCATTTTACTAGTGTCTTATCACTGAATAGTTATGCCACTGCTTCTGACTTTTCAATTAGCAGCATCAAACTCTTCATATTTTAATGGGAATCATGTTGCACTATTTTACCTTACATCTAGGGCAACCAGTTTAATAGTTGTTTAGTAAATATCCATTCTCTTTTTCAAGTATCAGTTGACATTTTTTTTTTTTTTTTGAACATAATTTGATAATTTCAGATTTCCTTCAAACAAATCCTGAAAGTATTTCTATGGTTGGGAGGAAACAAATTTTAAACGACATTTAAACTCATATGTTATAATTATGAACTATGTTTTTCTTCAAAAATCTGTTCTAATTTTCATTTGTTAAAAGTTGTCTAAGTCCATTCTATTTATTTGTTATAAAATATTAACTGAAAATAATGAATTGCATGCATACTTTCTCTGTATTTTAGTTTATTTATTTGTACAGAATATTTGCTGTTGAATTAAAGCTGTTGATAAAATTTGTAGTTTTGTTTATTGCTACAAAAAGAATAAATTATGTTGCTGTATTCAGTTTTTAAAGAGCTGATACTAATAGATTTTTTAATGGTGAGTAAAATATTTTGTATCTAAAGAAAAAAAAAAGTATATTGCATGTAATAAAATATCAAATGAATTGTTTTACGTCATCTTAAGTGCAAGAAAAAAAAGTTTCTACATAAAATTATGAATTTATATTTTTTTAGTGGTTCTGGAGTAAAGATTTTTATTTCAAATTAATGTTTGTTACTTTAGGAATCTGCAAAAGTACACATATAATGGTATAAATTATAAAACCAGTAATGGACTTACAAATAAAGAAGTAATTTTTGTATAGAAATATGGGTAAGTGCTGGTAGGTAAATGCAAGCAAGGTAAAAAAAAAAAATGTAGAGTGTATGAAATTCTAGTTGATTCTGATGAAAACTTACATGAAATACGAGTTAACTTGCTAGACGATATAAGGTCTATATTGATGCTGGTGGTGGCACATTTATGCACGAGATTAGAGGTGTAAGGTGCAAGCATCCCTATTAATGGCTGTTGTTTATTATATGTTTTAGAGAATCTAGAACATATAAGAAAATAATTGCTTTAATATTTTTAACCATTCTTGACTAATATAGCTTAAGCACAGAAATTTATATTCTGTGTAGCTACTAAATATATATTTGCATAAGATTGGTACTGAATATTTATCATTAAAATCGTTATATATAAACAAAAAGTTGCCTTTTTAGCAATGGTGATTAAAAGATCAACTTCACGGTGTTTTCGTGAAGGTTTTACTGATGACTTTGTGTCCCTATATTAAAATTTAAAAAAAAATCGATGAGGTCATCTGGAACCAATACACTTTATTTCATTTCAATGTTTAAAAAATAATTTATTCTTCATATGTACAAATTGTTATAAAAAGATAAAAACCGACTATGCCCATATCTTTACAGTTTTCAACAGATTCAGGTTAAACAGATGTCTTATTGTAGGTCGTCCATGTGGGCAATTCTAAAAAAATGATGTAATGAATTATTGTCTATTAAATACTTAGAATTAAGTACATATTGTGAGAATGCAGTTTTTCTCGTTTTTTCATATTAGATAAATAATATAGTTATTTTAAAATTTAAGCATCAATATGAAACCTTTAAGTATTTTTGATGCTGAATAATATTAATACTTTCTTGAAATAATATTAATTCAGTTTGATTAAAATTTTTAAAAATCCAACAGATAGTGTATAGAAAATTTTAATAGAACACAAGTAAACAATTTCATCCCAAGAGTGAATTTATGTCACATAAAAGCTATAAATGAAATCTGCAATAACATGATGTTAGTATTTTTAATTCATTATTTGTCTTAATTAATTTAAATCATAAATAAAAAATTTCTATTGGTATATATATATTAGTTTTTTTAAAACTTTTGTTTTTAATATTTCCAGCTGCCATACAAAGATTTAGAGATGAAAAAACCCATTATTTTCTGAATATCAACGCATGCTTAATCTGATAGTCTTGTGATTGTTTCCAGGTTTAAACTGGTTGATGACTTAAATTAATTAAGACAATTTGTAAGAATTCAGAGAATAAATAATTTTTGAAATCAAGTTGTAACTTTATTTGGGGATAAATTGCAAGATGTGAGAACCTTCTGCATTATTTTTTAATAACCCTAAAAGTGAAAAATTGATGCTTCAAACGCCATACATCACCCATTTGTTATCCCATTTTCTATTTATTTCATTTTGTACTATCACATGCTGAAAATTACATTTTTCTAGATTTAATTTGCTGAAGTAATTATTTTTAATCAGAGCTTTTGTAAATGTGATGGCAACAAGTTGATAAAAGCTGATTTTTTGTAATGCTTGTGCAGATTAAATTTTATTTTTATTAAGTGTGGAATTAATTGTTGAAAAATACAATTTAATTATATTTTTAAAAATTCATTTTACAGATCGAAACAATTTTCGAGTTTCAATATGATGGAAAAATCAAAAGTGTGCAGTAAATAAATTGCCAGTTTGTTGTTGATGCATTTTGAAGCTGCAAAAATCTCAATACAACATCATGTTTCCATATGATAAAAATCTCAAATAATTTTTAGAATTTCTAACCAAGTTTAATAAATCACCTGAATATTTCTAAATATTATCAATTTATCTTTAATGTGGTGGCAAAATGAGATTAAATAAATATAATATTTTTCCTCTGTAACTATAAATAGAAGAAAAAATTGAGTTACTCACCCACGGCTGTTCAATTTCTCCCATATGAGTAACTAACTGTAATAATAAATGCAGTTTTAAATATGTTTAAAGATAAAAGTGAATAGAAACATTAAATGATTATTATGAAGGAATTTAATTCTTTTTTCAAAAATAAGTCTCTCTACGAAGGTGGAGGGGATGTTCCTTGAGATTAGTTATAGCTGATTATAT
>JAPMOQ010010464.1:115970-138770 GCA_026543055.1 Argiope trifasciata | reverse complement strand
ATATATATATGTATATGTATGTATTATTACTATTATTAATTTTAATACAGATTTTGATTTAAAATGTAAAACTATCTGATAAATGATTTATTTATTTTTTGCTGCATTTTGGAATTTATTATTTGTATAAGCAGCATTTAAATCAATCTTAAATAGGATTTCCAATATTATAGCTTACTAATGAAATAGCTAATATTGAAATGTTTTTAAGATGTTATTTTTTGAGTTTTTATGTAAAATTATGTATCTTGGTTAATTAAATAGTCAGTTAGTTAAAAAAAATTAGAATTTATTAAAATGTTTTAGGTATCTTAAATAAATTTAAATGAAAAATAAGAATTTTAAAATTAATAGTTGATAAAGATTGCAGCAATTTCTTGTATACCTAGTAAAATTTAGAATTGGCCTAAAAATAACATAATAGATGAGAAGCAAGTTTCTATTTAGAAAGATCAAAAATGAAGATTTGAAAGCCCTTAATAAAATTAATAGAAATTAATTTGGATGAACTTTAAAAGAATTTAATGCTGCAAAAAATTACTGCTTTGAAACAGTGGAAATCATTTCAGCACGGATGTAAATTCTGAGACTGAGATTACAATTCCTAACAATAGCATCAACATTCAAGTATAATCACTTAAAGAGTGTAATTCTGCCTATATTTAGATAACAATCATTCTAATTAAGTAATTAAGAAATAAATTTAAAATGATCCTCTGTTCACCTTTTTCATCAAAGGAATGGTCAAAGCAGTACCAATCATAACAGATTTACGACATGCCCTTGAAGCAAACATCTGATTAACTCTTGATGGTCGAACCATACGAACCTGTGAAGGAAATATTTGTCTTGAAAATGCTCATATAAATATGCAAAAAGTATTAATAAAATTTATTCCAATTTAATTTTTGATACCTTTAAATTCGTCATACACAATATTTATCATGTTTAGTGTATCAAAATGAAGCAGAGTTTGTGGCTCTGAAGATACAAAAAGTAATGCTAGAACACAGATTCATATGAAACAGCCCAGAATTCTTTAAAAGAACTCCAGGTAGAAGAATATGTTTACAGAATGAGTGTGTATGAACAAATATATACAGGACTGCATTTATGTTATGAAATTCAGTCTTTTTTACTAATCACTAACAGTTTTAAAATTTGATTTTTTTTAAAAATTATACTGATTGACCAATTAGTGACAAGTAAGCAGATGAAATCATTGCATCATCAGAAAATTTCATTGCTGGAAAGTTATTAAAGATATTGTTATTTTTAGAAAATACAATTAGTGAAAAACTTTAATTGTGTTGTAAGTTCTTAACATGAAAAAATAAACAAAGAAAATTGAAAACAAAAATTGAATAAATAAAAAAAGGAATAAGTAAATAAAATTTAAGTTTAAAAATAATTATAGAGATATATCTCTAATTTACTAACAACTGTAACTCTGATCATAACAAAATTAACTTATGACTATTTTTATATGAATGACAAGGGATATGCAATGAAACTTACAGGGTTGTCGGTCAGCATAAAGATCAATTCATCAACATCTGCAAAAGCAAGAATTCTAAAGTTATTAAAATTAAACAATGAAAAATATTAGTAAAATCTAAAAAAAATTATGTTTAGTTTGAAAGCAACAATTCTAGTTAACAAGCACTAGAGTTGTACAAAATAATCTGTATCTCTAACTATTAATGTACTAGATGTGAAAAAGTATTAAAATGAAACAATATGAAGTCAGTAGATAGTGTTGTATTTTAATAATTTGACATGCATTTTGGCTAATGTTGAACCGATTGGATAATTTTATAATAAAAGTTGTATCCTTATATTTACCTTCTTTTCCAAACCTCCAGTTGTGACTCACAGGAACTGAGATTAATTGAATTCGATCCCCAGATGGATTTGCTTCATTGATTTTAAATTTGAAACCGTTCATTTCAAAGACATGCAGATTATCTATTAAAATGGTTTCAGAAACAGCAGTCAAGTTGAGTGACTGAGGTCTATAAAATAATTTTATATTTTAGTACAATAAAAATGGGTATAAAAATTTTCTATTATATATCCTTAATATTATAAATAGATTTAAAAACTAGAGGTGTCCAACAGCAAAATTTTTGCAAATTGTTAAATCTTATACCAAATTTTGTAGTAATTGCCTAAAATAAAACACCAACAAAACAATACCAATTATTGGGTTAAAATAACCTTTGTCCAAAAATATATGTTCTTAACAATATTTAAAAAATTTAAACAATTTAGAAATTAAGAAGCTTTTGTGGGAATCTGGTAATAACCATCAAGTAAAAACTTACAATAAATAAGCATATCTGAGAAGAATTAATTCAAAAATTCTTAATAAGGAAAATATTCTTTTTGGTACATTTCAACTGATATGCAATGCATAAGATATGGAGACTTTTTATGATGATACTTTTCTATTACAGAAACAAATAAAAAATAGAAACAATTAGTTGAAATTCATATACATTTCTTAATATGAATTACAAAATTCCTTGTGAACATTGGTTAATAGAAAATTTAGTATGTTTTCAAGTAACCCTAGGCAAAGCCACAATCAAATAAGGTTGTTTCTGATTAATGAATTCTAAATTATATTCATATATACCAACAGTAAATTTACTCCACTCGATACAATAACATTTTTTTTGTAGATATTATTTTGTTTTTGAAAAGATGAAATTCATAATGAATATTTCAAAAATCAATTAGCATAATAAATTTTAATACTTATTTACATTAATGCAATTACATTTGCAAAACATACATATTAAATAGAAAACAGGTACTTTTTTGGCAAAATTGCACACCTCTTTTAGTTGCACTATTGAACTTTACTTACTGAAGCAACTGTTGTGTTTCAAGAACTGTTTCTTTCTGAAGCTGTTCAAAATTATATTTCTCATCAGTAGCATGCTGATCAATGATGAAGAGATCATTACCAAGCCTTGCAATAATAAAACCCAAGTTAAACTATATAATCAAAAACAAGAAGAATTATAATACAATAATTCACAAAATTAACTAATAATTTACAAAAATTAACTTTTTAAATTTGCTTTATAGCATTATTTTGTTACAATAAAGAATAAAATGTATTTAAAAAATATTATTAGACTTATGAAACCATTCAGTCTTTTTAAAATCCAAAACATGCTTAATCATATTATAAAATATTTATAAAAATATACTATTAACACAAATGTACATGATTGAAAGTAATTTCAAAACTATTATCATTAATCAAAATCTGGCAAAATTTGTTGAGGCAATATTTTAATTATTCTTTCTTATTTTAAATAATATTATGGTTAGTAAAAACCATTATTCATCATTAAATTACTATAATTGATAAT
The DNA here is from genome assembly GCA_026543055.1 of Argiope trifasciata. NCBI lineage: Eukaryota > Metazoa > Arthropoda > Arachnida > Araneae > Araneidae > Argiope > Argiope trifasciata. The sequence goes on along the minus strand of JAPMOQ010010464.1, from coordinate 135,381 downwards.
ACAGTATAGCACTTACAAAATCTAAATGCAAATTATATTATATAATTTTATTTAAAGTTTCTCTAAATCAGATTGTTAAAAGTTCTGAAATTTCCATCAAATGAACTTTTTCAATAAGTGATATCAATTTTAAAACATTAGAAATGCAATACAATTCAGTTTTATCTTCAATACCCAAACCTTTTATATTAAATTCTTAACAATAAATTCTATTATTAGGCTGAAAAATGAAGTTACACTAAAATGAAAGACTCAATTTAATATCTGAGAGTTTTATAGTGCATATATATACAGTGAAACCTCATTACAACAATATTTTAGGGACCAAATAAATATATTGTTGTAGAGAGGCATATTGTTATATCTTATAGCATATTGTTATACCCACATATTTTGAGAATTTAATAAGAGTTTTTTTTTATTATTATTAGTTTAAGGTTCATAACATACTACTTTTAAATCTATATTTAGAAGAAATTAATTTGTAAAATACTAATAATAGTGGTTTAAATACTAAAAAAATAAATAAATAAGATAAATTCAGAAAATAAGCACAGAAATATTCACATACCTGAAAACACTTTTTATTAAAAATAATCCAATATTTTTGTTTGTTTATTCATTTTTTAACTGTTAAGTTCACCAATACTGTATACATTGAGTCTAGTGCACGAAAATGTTCTTCATTTGTCGATGGAAGGCTTGAAAAAAATGTCCGTAGAGAATTCACAGATTGAAGAGCTTTCTGGGATAACAATAAGGACTGCGATAGACCTGTATTATCATCATCATCTTCATCATTGTTTCCTATCTCATCAGAAATTTCAGAAAGAATATCTTCATCAGTAACTACTGCAAAAACCATAAGATCATCATCTGCTGTTAAATAGTCTTCTATACTAATTCCAAACTTTTTACAGCTTGTTTCCTCAAGTTGGGATACTGAATTTTTGATGTGCAAAACACATTCTTGATCATCTGAGAGATCATTGTCAATGGAATTTTCATCATTATCAGATTTCTTATCTTCCATAACACAAAGACCGGCCTTTTTCCAGCAATTCCGAATGGTTTTTTCTGTTACTTCCCACCAACTTCCAGCAATATTGTCACACGCTTCCTTGACATTTACAGCTTTGAAAGGGTCTTCTACTTTATTTTCAAAGTTTAAAAGTATGGAGTCCACCAACTGTTTTCTGTAATATCGTGGTGACCAGACAGGTCTAGATGTCCTTAAACCTTATCAGAATTCCAAAGCTTACTGGAAAATGAGACTAGGCATACATTTACACTTTACCCCCCCCCTTACCCCCTCCAATTCCCAAAAGGGTGGTCTTTATCTGTTTTGAAATCTGAGCAATAGCTATTTATTCAGGGATAAGTTGAATATCAACAATGAGTTTTAATTGACGGAAAAAATAACAAAAGAAAAAGAAAAAGGAAAGCATTTGAAAATCAAAATATTATTATAAAGGGAGAAAATAATACTGAAATTTAGATTGAAAAAATCGTTTTACAGAGGTTTATTGTTCTAGAGAATATCGCAATATTGAGGGGAGATTAACAGTTTATATGCAAAATCACCGGGACCACAAAACATTATTGTTGTAGAGGGAGTTATTGTTGTATCGGGTATCGTTGTAGTGAGAGTTTACTGTGTATATATATATATATAACATCTCATCAGAAAATTTTTTCCTTCCAAATCAATAGATATAATGCATATTGCTCTTTTCCATCATATCAATAAATATGAAGTCTGATTATAATACATATATATATATAGTAAGAAAACATTAATACACATTAGTTGATGTAAAAGTTAATTTACCTGTCCAATTATTGCCATTTGAGAAAAATCTTCTTTTCTATAAAAAAGAATAAATATAAATATAAAAATGAAAATTTTTAATTAATATTAATAAAATGCAAATCATTATTGTTCTTATTTTGAGCAACATCAAAAAGAAAAAAAAGTGACCTTATTTCTTTTTTTAGTTCTTCTTCAGCAATTTGATTTTCAGTTGGCAGAATCTTTGATCGAAATTTTCTAAATTCACAAGTTTCATTCTTATTTTCAAGATCACCTAAACCATGAAATATACATTTATTTATTATAAAATATTCATTTTATTCAAAACTATTTCATAAACTTAAAAGCATTTAAATACTCACTTTCTTTTGAAAATTTCTGTCTTATCATTTCCATGTCAAACGGAATGATTTTATAATTTCTTTTACATTGTATAGGTTCATCAAAAGATGATTCCAAAATTTCATTATCAACTTTGACATCATTATTTGAATAGATTTCAATGTTATCTGTATCATCTTCATTTGAAATTATTTCATTGTCCAACTTGGTTACATCTTTTTGATCCACAAATATTTCTTGATTACTCACATTAGAATTCTTAATTCCTTGAGAAGCAGAAAATTTCTCAATGTTTTTTATAAATTGTTTAGAATTCGCTGATTTTTCATATTTCTTAAATGGAGTTTCTTTCATTAAAAGTGAAGAACTTTGGTTACAGTTATTTTTAGAAGACTTGGGAGAAAATCTAGCCATGTTAAGAATTTCTGAAAGTTTACTACCACCAGATTTCTTAGGAGAATTTGATTTAAACATTTTATCTTCATTCAGTGGCAAAGTCAATGTAAAGTTTACATTTTCTGAAATTTTATTTGCAAATTTGGAGATACTCCCAGCAATTTTATTTTCAAGTCTCTTAATTTGTATGCTAGATTCAGATTGTTTCATGGAAGATACTTCAACCTAAAAATAAACAAAAATAATAAGCAAAGTAAAAAATAAAAAAATAAAAAAGCCATGTCATAATTTTAACAAAAAATATCAATCGAATTTTTTTGAGGTGATAACAATTATATACTTTATAAAAGCCAAGGCATTTTAAACTTTTCGTGCTAAATTACATGAATTACTTTTCAAACATTTAAGCAAAAACAATATTTAGTAAAAATAATTGTTATTACTATTATTATCATTATATAATTCCAAGGAGTAATCAATGACATTAAAAATCTTATCTTATTAACAACCGTATTCATGTAAAGATGGACAGACTGGTCAAAAATTCTCAATTTCAGGTAATCAAGTTTTATGTTTGGGCATTTGAACTATTTAATCATTCAAACTTACAATAATCAAGAATTAAAGGAAACTAATTTAATATTGCTTTTTCATTCAAAATATAAACCTACATTTACCAAACAGATTTCTAAAACAACAAAATTAGGGAGCATACTACTTTTTTCACAAAAATTTATAATCTAAAAAATAAATATGAATTCTAGCACAAAATAGTGTGGTTTCATTTTAAAATAGGAGATAGCTTTAAACTAGAAAATCATCTCAATACGAATTCAAGTAAATAATAGTAGAAATTAACAAAGTACTGTATTTTTTTCAAGCAATAAAATCAGCATCATGGGCATTCATTCTATGATGTATTCTAAATAATCATGTCTTAAAATTAAGAACAGAATAAGAAAAGTTTATTTTTCAGGATGTATTGTATATTTATGATAATAAAAAGAACTTTTTTCAATTTATTTTTTAAAAAAAGGCTTCCATACAGCTAAAAGGCAAATCGATGGAATCAGCAAAATTTTTACATCATTAATTAGTTTTATTGGTACAAATTATAAAATTATTTTTAATGAAAGTTTACATACCAAACTTGAATTAGTTGAAAATGAGGAGCTTTGCATAATATTGTTTTGTAGAGATAAACACTCAGAATCATTTCCCACATCTGCTGAATTATCCCTTTTTTTACCTAATTTAAATTGATAAGAAACAAAAAAAACTTATTAAACGTAGAAATTAGATATTAACTTAATAATAAATAAGCATATAATAAATAGCACCAAATACAATTTTAAGCATTTAAAATACAACATTATGAAATAGACACAGGATAGGTGGAAATAATTTATCTTATAATTTATATTAATTTTCAATGTTTATAATAAGTGAAAAATTTTAATATAATTTGACAGACTTCAGATAAGCAACTTTACATTAAAAATGCACAATTAATATATTATTCAAAATTTGTCATTTATATCCTAATCTTATATTTGTCTAAACTTGTTACAATCAAAATATAATGAAAATCAGTTTAGATTTTAGATATTTTTAATGAATAATTAAAACAGAAAATGAAAAATAATTTTTTAATAAGTATCATCAATAAAAAAATTAATGCTTCACTAATTACACTAAATTATAAATATAAAATGCCAATTAAATAATAAAAACTGATACTGTATATATATGGATGATTAAACAAAACTTAACCATTCTCACAAGAGATATTCATTTTTGAAAAAAAAGAAATGCAAATTAAAATTAATAGAAATTTAATTAGTGAACATACTTTTAAACAATGGCGGAAGTGGATTTTCTTCATCATCTGAAGATGGAAAACTAATTTTAAACTTCCTTTTAACAGAAGAATCTTGCTTACTCTATAAAAATATTTAACATTTAATGCAATACAGGATTATTGTATATAATAAAAATACATAATACATTAATAAAAATGTAAAAGAAAGCAAATTTATTTTTAGAAAAAGTATGTCAGTTTTGAGGTAGAATAAAAGTTTGTAAATAAAATATGCTTTAAAATAAAATTATTAATATTTTATATCGATGATTCCTACTTTTCTTTTCAAGGAGAACAAAGACACATTAGTATTCAAATTCTAAACTTAAATTAAAACTCAGCGTTTCTATCATCACAAGAAGAAAAATCCTGCTGTCACAGATTCCATATACTTCAAATGGATCAAACAGATATTGTGTACCATTTAAAAGTTTTTTAGTCTTACATATTTTTTTTTCCCTTGTACAATAAATTTATCAATGCACACATTTTATTATAATTACATTTTTAAATGTAAAAAATTCAAAATTCCTTTAAAAATAACATTTTTTTCATTATGAAAATTGATTAAAATAAATTATATAAACAGTTTTTAATTTTTCAGATAAACATTGTTTAATTTAATTACTTAGAAAAAAAATTTAAAAAATATATAGTTTAAATAAAATCAACAAAATTTTAATACATCATAACTGAATAGTAGAATATTACATGTAAATTTAAAACACTAAATAGAAAATTTTAAGAAAATAAAAAAATTCCAAGCAATTAATGAAAATTTTAAAAAATATACAAGGCAGTAATACAACATTTTGACGTTAATCTGTCAAATGAAAAATCTTGATAAAATTGCTCATGTGTAGCATAAAAACAACATGGTAAATACTTTGAAAAATTATGGTGAATAAAGTGATTGTGCAAGAAAATGAGAAAATAAATAGATTCTGGCAGACTTACAATTAAAATTAGCACATCTTTTGAAAGAACTGAGGGAATTCAAAAAGTTGATACTATTTTGATCAAGAAACTCTGATTTATATCCATGTGACAAAGCACTGAAATCTTAGTAAAGTTGAACTGTTGCCTAAATTTCTAATTTTGAATACTACAAATACTATTCTAACAATATGTCAAAACAAAACAACAACAAAAAAAAAAACTGAATTTACAATAAACTACATTAGAGTCCTAGTTCTGGGGAAACATAATCTCACATTTCCAATACAACACTGAAATCGGCAATCTTTGAAATAGATATTTGTAAGAAATTGTGCAAATTTAAAAAGTGGGGGAAAATTGTACTTAGTGCATATCCGCTTATATGAACTCTTTCAGATATGAATATTCAATTGATTCTGTTCCATTGAAATTATCTATACTTATAATAAAGCTCAATGTGTGTGTGTGTTGGTGCTCTACAGGCCAGACCGTCCGACCTACAGCTACCAAATTTGGTACATGTATACCTTGGAGGTCGGGAATGTGCACCTCGGAGACCTTTTTTCGAATTTTTAATTAGAATTTGAATTAATTAAAATTTAAGCGAAATTTCGACGTTTTTCCGCTATTACTTCCGAAAATATGATCGCACAAACATGATTTTTACATCAATTTAAAGATAAAAAAAAATTAGCTTTCTAACGACATAAGTTTTTTAAATTTATAACTTAAGCTTCTATTTTTAACGAATTTTTAAAGAAATATTTTAACCATGTTTTTATCACGTGACTGGATAAAATAAAAGAATGCCGGAAGTTCGAATAAAAAAAAAAACAATCATCGCAAAATAAATCTAAAGAAATGCAACTTTTAGCAAGTGACTGAATAAAATAAAAGAAATATGAAATGTGATATTTTCTAAAAAAATAAATGCAAATCAAAGGTTTCTATGATCGTTTGCAATATTTGTATCATTAATTCCATAAATTATCTTTATTTACAGTAAACCTGGTTCATGTGATTCAATGTGTGTGTGTGTGTGTGTGAAGTATATGCATTGAAATCCCGACTTAATGGCCTATTTCTATAATCGTTTGCAATATCTGTATCATTAATTCAATAATTTTTTACCTTTTTCGCTTTCTTTAAAAAACATATTTAACATTTTGGCAATATCACCGAAAAAAACATTTTTAATATTTTGGAAGCATAATTGATAATTAAGAAATTATTAGAGCATTAAACTCAAAAAGTTTTTCCGAATAAAGTTATCGACTCTTTAATATCTGAATCTTTTAACTTTAACTATTTCTTAAATTTTGGCTAATGAATATGTGATTTAATTGAAAATTTGGGTCGATCCTATTTTAGCCCACCTCTGACGCCAATTGGCGAGATTTTGAAAAAGTTGCTAGAGGTGGACTAAAATAGGATTTTACCGAAAATTTTAGAACGCATTACTCATGGCGAACCAACTGGCCGGCAAAGGCGGCTAGTAACTTAATAAAAGTGCTGCTTTACCCATTTGTCTCTAAAACTTGTTTCCCTGAACATAACTAAAACAAAAAACTTAAGGTGACCAGGAAATTAGAAACAATTGTCTCAAGATTTATTATTTTTTATAAATATCAATTTCAGTGATATATTGCAAATAAAAACTAATAAGACTAAATTTCACCAAAATTAGAACATTGATATAGTTTACTATAGGCTCATTCAAAATTTGATTGAATGAATACATTTTTGGTAAATTTCTCATATTATAGTTAGAGCAGTGTTCACTATTAAAAATTTTGGCAACAATTCGATTTGACATTTTCTGAAAATTTTTGTGCCTGTAACATGGCTATAAATCCAAATATCATGGTTAAATTTTTTTAGTTGTAGATCATATCAAGTGAAGGCAACATTTAAAAAAATATGTTCATTTTAGAAACCAAGAAAATAAATATTTGTTTGTTTGTTAGTTTTCCCAGCTCTTAGTTTTTTTTTAAGGTTTCATATATTCTTCATTTAGGATATTGAAATAAACAATATTAGCATTAAAAGTTTTCACAATGTTTCATAAGGAGAAATCAAATGCCATTTAGTCATCACTGTACTTTTCAGGTAAAGTGGTGGTAGGCTCTTTTTAGTCAAACTCTTCTTTAGAAATGTTTGCATGTTTCATTCTCTACTGTTCACAAATTTTTGAATGAAATGTATTTCTTCCAGGATTTTCCTTCATTTTGAAACTTTTGCCATTTTTTTCTTAACCACCTATCGTTCTGCAAATATTCAGGCTTGTTACAAACATAGCAGGATTCGCTATTTTGTCAACCAGCAGACTTCTATGTTTTTGCAATCTTTGTTTCATCTTCAAACATTCAATAAAAGTTTGCTTCAATTTAACTAATAAAATACCTCTATAAATTGATAGAGAAATGAAATTGCTTTAAAGGTTTCAGGTAACCATTTCATGATGTATTGTATTGAAGCAGTTCTCTTTCTATCACTGTTTTGCACAATTCATTCATAGATTTGGTAGTATATTCCTATAATTCTTGTTAAACATTCATTAACACAAGATTTTACAAAGCAGTTAACAATAATTGACAAAGTGCTTCAATCACCTAATATTAATTGAAAAAGGTAACATTTTAAATGAGTAAAAATATATTAATTAGGCACAAATAAATACAAAACAAAATTGCATCCTAAAACATCAAACTTATGCTGACATAAAATACTACATATATAATATCCAAGAGTTGAATTATAAGAAAATCACTCAAGGGTGAAAACGATACAAGAATTTTACTTGTTTTTTTTCAAAAATTGGTATATTTTACGTAGAAATATATCAGAAGCTTTTTAAATTAGTAATTTTTCGTAATTAGTAGCATAAACACTTTATATGTTATAATTTTTAAATGATGAGATAAAGGACAGGATAAAGGACAAGATGTTTTATGATCCAATGGGCTTTTTCATCACCCCTCTTTTGTTAAGTAAATACAATCAAACTCACCCTATATTATATATATATATATATGCAATTAATAATTCATCATATAATAATTTTTTAAAAACTAAGAAAATCACTTACGGTTAATTCTTGTTTGTCTGAATTCTCTTCGAGTTGAGAGTGTTGAAAGTCTGAATTCTCTGATTTTGTTGGAGAATGGACTTTAAAAAGAAGGAATGAAATTGTTTTGTAGTTAGAATTTAAAGCACAACATTATGAGTTTTTTAAAAAATGCAATGTATTAGTTAAATAAATGGTATTTTTTTTAAAATTAGGAACAAAAAAGTGTGACTGCTAACCTTTTTCCTTTGGTGAAACAAATGTCAGAATTGAAGCATTCATCTGAGCAGGTTGTTTACCATACATTCCAATCAGAGTTGCCTAAAAGTTGATTATATCACTAATTAGTACATTATTAAAGCAAATAAATCCATTCCAGTTGTATTAACTTATTTGGAAGATTTTTCTTTATAATTAATGTTGTAAAAGAAGAAATGAAATTGAACCTGAAAATGAAGAAACAAAAGAAAGTAGATTTTCTTAAATATTTTAATAATTAACTTACAAATAATTAGTTTCAAAAAATTATCATTACTATTCATGCTAACCTTGATTAAAGCAAGTAAAACTTTCTCATCAGGAATAAATATCTGCCGCTTGTCAGGTGTAACATTCACATCAGCACATCCTAATAAAAAAATATAAAAAATCATAAAACAGGATTTTAAAATAAAAATTCTTTACATATGTTACCGTTAAAATATGAAATCCATTATTTCATAGAATATGTAGTTATTTCATGAAATAACTGATTGTTTCCATTAAAATGTGTAATATGTTATTAATTTGACACTTTAACTAGTTATTTCATAGAATAACGATCTGCAGCCCATTAAAGTATAAAATAATCTATATTATATATTTTACTTTTCAGTACAAGGTACATTTACGTTTCGTTTAACAATATGGAAAGTAGCAGGGGAAAAAAAAAAAAACGTTGATTTTGAATTTAAATAAAAAATAATTTTTGAAGGATGGCAAAAATACCAAAGCATAAAAAAACGAGAATACTTTTTCGCTCTATTCTCCTTGTAGTAACAAATGATTTTATGGTATGTTTCCATAAATACCATTTATATGCTGCATAAATTAGATAAATTGCTTCTTTTTCATTTTAATTGTCAATAATTAGTTTATTTATAGAATACATAGTTATTTTATTTTAAATTACTTTACACTTTGTCTCACATTAATTAATTAAAGTGTTTAATTAATTAATTAAATTAACTAAAAGTGTCAAATTAATAACATATTACACACTTTAATGGACACGATCAGTTATTTCATGGAATAACTAGGTATTCTATGAAATAACTGCATTATATACTTTAATGGTAACACATACATTTCACACAATCTGCAAAGGTAAGCATTTGAGTTAATTAGTAAATTTTTATTGCTAAAAAGTAGTTGTATTTGAATTAGTTATTAGATTACATCAAACAAATATATTACATTACAAAAATAAAATAAATAAATATAATGCACTTTTTATATTTTCAATACCTTACACTTAAGATTCTGTTATGGTGTAAGGTGTCTAAATATGTAATCAAAATACATGTACTATACATTGTCCCACTGATAGATGAAGCATAAGTCAACTTTATGGGTCTGATTGGTTAAAACAGCAAAATTAAAACTTAAAGCCAATAAATTCTCTTGCAATTATAAAATAGTAAATTAAAACAAATTTGTTAATTTTAGTTTTAGATAGAAAATCAAATATTACAAATTATATTAAATAATGATAAAATAAGTTTCATAAAGATATTATATTATCATTCTGTAAAAAAAGGGTTTGGATTAAAAAATAAAAAGTCAGTGACTAATTTAATGATAATTTTCAGTAGTAATTAACAAAGAATAAATTTTTATAGAGTACAAAAGTGTTAGCATTCAGTTAAAGGTATTCTTATTAGAGAAAAAAAGAGAAATAAAATTAATGAAATTTAAGACACTGGATTTATTAAATAAAAATAAGATTAAAACTATTTTCTAAGAAATAAAATGAGAAATGATTTAGGGCTTAATTACATTAAAAAATAAATCTTACATTCTCTCAGTTTATTAAACAAACTGAACATAATAAAAGGGACTTCCCCCATTTCAACAACACTTAAGCAAATTCTCAAAAAGTAATTTAGATAACACAAAAAAATACCAATGGATCCATACCTTTATTTAAATTAATATTCAACAAGACAAACGGATACTGGCTTTTGTTAAAGGAATGATATACTTCATTAATTAATTTTGATACCTGGAAAAAAATATTCCAAATAAAAATTAAAGAATGAACAATGAAATTCAAACATTCATTAACATATAAAAGTGCTGAAATTTGAACATTACTATAATGACAAAAAAAAAACACTTTAAAATAAGATTTTGATAAAGTAATACTAATAAATCTATTGTCAACTGCTTGATATAAAATATATATTCTAATCTTTAAAAAAATTATGTTTTAGATTTGCATTTGGAGGGTAGGTGAAATGATAAAAAGATTACATACTTTAGGTAAATCACAAGGTCGCCCATTAATGAAGAAGAATTGTCTATCAGTAGAACTTCTTCCTTCCCCATGAGTGCTATTCGAAATATATCCTTCAAGTCTACAAAAAGAATGTAGGTAATAATAACTAAATTAAGATTAACCTTCAATCAAATAATAATCAGCCATTAGAAATCATATATTGAAACTAAATATAATAATAGTAAATTATATAAATATGCCATCTGGATAAACCTGCTTATTGGAAGAAACAGGCATTTATATAATTTGAAACAAAAAAGGATATTACAGATTTTTATTTCACTAAAGTGAATGAGAATGAAATATGTTGCATCATGTTACCATATATTATGAGTATCCAAATACTATCATGTGGAAGTAAATACATAAAATATGCAAAATAAATTGGAATTATTAATTTTTGAAAAATAAGGCAAATGAATTTTTTAATGTTTAAAATAACAGCTATATTTCAAAAGGTGTATCTTATTTTAGGTTTAATACCAATTGCATACCTACCTATACATGTAATGTTGTAAGTTATAATAATTAAATCAATATGTTTGAAAAAGAGAACTTTTAAGTAAAAAAAAAAAATTGCTGATAAAAAACAAGAATTCACATTTTGAAATGAGAACAAAAAAAAAAAAAAACTGTTACTGAATAATTTTATTTGAAAGTTTAAACAAAAATTGCCAAAAGTAACAAAAAAGAACAATTACAGTTCATTTTCAATTATTCATAAAATGTATTTACATGTATTTTATGTCAAGAGCATAGTTAAGTAACATAAAAATACAAAAGCTGCATTTATATAATTCATTCAATAGCATTTCTTAATTTTATTAATTATACTTAAAATAGCCATGACTTCTATGCCATGTGCTGGAAGGTAAATTCAAGAACAATAATTAATTAGGAAATGATAAAAAAAAAATTAAAATATGCTAAAATAATCATTAGCAGGTGAAAAGAAAAAAAAAATGGTGGAGGAAGGAGATATATATTTTAAAATGTAAATTAATAATGTATGCATTAAATATTAATTAATTTAATAAAAACAGACATACCTAAATGTTTTACTTATTTCTGCAGAGGATTCAGGAAGAAAATATTCGTCCAAAATTTCTTTAGATGGGGAATGTTGAACTATTTCCATTAATTGCTTCATCTATGTATAAATGTAACGAGTTAAATAATGAAAAAATTCAATCATAAACATTTGAATGTATTTTTATTTGATTAAAAACATCACATAAACTAAGAAGTTTGCTTTAAAGTTCACTCGGCTGATTAATTTTTTGTTTGTTTGTTTTTCAAAAAAAAAACTAGTTTTTATTATTATTATTATTATTATGCATTTCACACTATTTCTTACAGCATATACATATCCTAATATTCTTTTAAAGATGAAACAAAGAAAAATGAAAAAACCCAATAAATTACAATTATATATGCCACTGGTTTATATCGGGTTTAAATAGCATACCTGTTTATCACCAAATATGGAAACTATGTTATCTTTTAAACTTGGACAATTATTTGTTGATAAAACTACAGATTTCCTCCTATAATAAAAAAAAGTAATTAAATCAGATATGGAATACAGTGAAACAATACATTTAATTATTTAACACAGTTTTATGAATAAAATACACAACAAAATCTGAAATAATAAAATTTTAAAATCCTATAACACTTAATAACTACAATACACTAGTTTAGAAAATATATACTAAGCCATTAAGTTATAAGCAAAAATCATATATTTCTCCATAATGTTAATTTACATAAGATTTTTTAAATTTTATAATAGACATTACATTTTAACAAAAAAATTTAAAGAATACAGGTAATTTGTAAATTTAGAATTACACTGACTTCAGTTTTTTTGTTTTTTTTTTAACTATAAACATTTAATTTTATCCAATTGGAATTGAATGAATTTCACTTTTTTTACCCATTTTCAGATGTATTACAGCAGGTAATTCTTTTATTGATACTAATAAGGCAATATGCAGTTAAAAGCTGGATCATTTTCAAATATTCTTTGCGAAGATGACGTAGAAATTCTTTCTGACGAACAGGAAAAGTAGAGAAGATGTTTTTTAGAGTAACAGTTGTTCCCACCTAATAAAATAAATAAGGTTTGGTCGGGTCAATATGTAGAAATTTTCCAACATCATAAATTTATGAGAAATTTTAATGATTTTGTGAGCTATATTTTAGCTCTGTTAGAAAATTTCAAAATATACTTTAAACAACTTCAGTCTTTGAACAAGTACAAAAAAATTCTTGAATTTAATTTTTTGCATACATGTAAAACTGTTTCTAAAATATGAGAACATAGTTGTATGTTCTTTAAACTGTAAACAAAATTTATAATTTAAAATGAATACATCTAAGAGCATAAAATATAAGTTAAGAATATTATCACAGAAAAAAAAAATTGTCTACGTTATATAAGCACATTTTTTTCCTTCTTTTGATAAGTTCATTTATCAAGTATAATTTTACATTTTTTAAAAATAAATAATTGCCTTAAGAAAGGAAAAAAAACCTCCAAATAATTAACTACGAATTTACATAAACATATTTTTATAATGAAATGAAATGATTCCCTTTTATATTTGTCATTTAAAATTTATTTACAGAGCCTTAATATCTTTGAAAGGATATTATTACATAACATGGAAAATTCCAGCTTTTTTTTTTTCTTCACATTACTAAACTAATTTTATTTTCAGAGAAGGAAAAGAAATTAGTTCCTTCTTTTATTTTTTTTAAAGGAAAAGAAAAACATTTAAATGCAATTGAAATGGATTAATAAATTTTTAATTTTAACTATAATTAATATTTGGTGCTCCTGAATTCCATTTAATGAATATTAAAGCTTTAAATCCTACTAATAGCATAAAATATACCTGTCGATGTGTTGGGACACTGTTAATCAAAATACCATTATGATCAAAAGTTAAGGTAGTTCCAGCTTCTGAGTCAGCATCACGAGTTGTTACTTCAAGATCACTATTAAAAAAAAAATCAAAGCAGCCTATTAAAATATGATGAAATGAGATGGTACGCAAAAATTCAATGATACAGTTCAACATTCAATTCTGATTATGTTGTAAAGTAAGATTAGCAGGATATCAATACCTATGCAGAATAAGAACATTTTTACTAATGTAATAATTTTTTTAAAAAATTTCATTCTGTCTTACTTTTTTTTGTCTCAAAAAATCATAGGAATCATTATCATTATGGAGCCATGGTGCCTACTTTTCTATCAGAGCACATTAATCAACTGATAGTTAAACTTTGAAAATAAAACTGTGCCATAAGCAAATATTGTAAAATAGATTATTGGGAATGCATGCTAGCACAAAATTTCAAAACACAATCACAGCAGGAAGTTGGTGAAAAATGCAATTACAAAATTTCATCTTGACAAATATGAAACAATATTTTATTAAAGATTTTTAAATGCTACATTTCTAATAGATAAAAATATACCTGAGAGCACAAAGGGAGCTTAAGGCTTCTCCTCGAAATCCAAATGTTGAAACAAATGGTACATCTGAGAAATCAGCTATTTTAGAAGTGTGATGCTTAAGAGCTGAAATTGATAGAATGATAAAACTTACTAGAAAACAAAATTTATTTTTCTACATATTAATTTATAATAGATACAAAATATTATCTTCCCCTCCCCCAATCAAAATATTCTTATATGCATAATATCTTACAGACTTTTGCAGTACAAGGCAAATTAATTCGGACAAATTCAATTTTTTATAAACTTCTTCATTTCTCAGGAATTTTCTGACTCAAACCAATTTCAACTGTATTTTCTTAGGAAAACAGAGTTATCCTTAACAAGTCTAAACTGGGTGACCATGTAATCATCACATGTAGAGAATTTTACCAACAACTGCATTCCAGATACTGTAAGAGGAGGTCGATTGTGCAAATAGTCTTGTTTCAATATTTGGTAAAAAATGTACATCATTCTCAGGAAAAACACTAGAATTGATACCCTCAGTCAGCGTACTTCAAAGACAGTAAGGGATACTGCTGCAGCAGTTGGAATTGGAAAATTCAGTGTTTCTTGGATAATTAATCAGCAAATTAAGTTTTGGAGAGCTTCTCCAAAACAAAAGAGTATATATGGATGTAAACAAAATACACTTTGGATGGTCAAATTTCTAGTGAAAAATAGTAAAATCTATTCTCACAAAACATTAATTATAATTATTAGCTATTGGCCAAAACAAAAGAATATATATGGATATAAACAAAATACACTTTGGATGGTCAAATTTCTAGTGAAAAATAGTAAAATCTATTCTCACAAAGCATTAATTATAATTATTAGCTATTGGTGTGAGCACTGATTAATCAATAATATGACAAAAGCTTATTGAAGCAGGGAGATGGGCAAGAACACCAGTGAAAAAATAGTTATTGACATGAGTAATAAAGAGAAAATGTTTGTATTGAGCCAGGAAATAACAATCCTGAACTGATAAAGACTGGAATAAGGTTGTATTCTGTGACAAAATATTTTTGTGTGTGTGCAAGGGATTCAATCAACATTTGTCAGATGAAATGCTGGAAAACCATCAGAGAACAACATCTTAATCAAACAGTTTAGCACTGTCAGAAGTGTATGTTTTGGGGTTAGTTTCTAGAGGACCTGGTAGCTTAGTATCGGTTGAAGGGATAGTGAATTCTAAAAAATACATTTCAATAATTGAACAAAAAATTGTGCCTCTGATGCAAATGTTTGCTGTCGGTGTTCTCAAGAAACAACATTAACAGTTTTGATTTGTCCTGGTAATTCTAAAGATGTAAATCCCATCAAAAATTTCAGGAGCATTGTGAAGAAATGTGCAAATAAAATGCACTGCTACACTAAGAGAAATATGATTGAGAATGTCATCATTAGTTTGGTAACATGTTGAAAACATCAAAAACTTATGTTAGAAATTGGTGGATTGCATGCTAAAACATGTACAGGAGCTCATTAAAACTAGAGGGAGACATATTTACTGTTAGATTGCTATAACAGAAATGTAAGTGAACCTATACTAAATATACAACATAGATGAAGCTTTTTGTGTTTGTTCCAATTAATCTGCACAGTACTGTAGTACATTAAACTGTTTTCCTGTTCATATTAGCCTAAAATATGAAACTAACATTATTTCAGTATGAAATGTGTTTTCTCCCACTTCACAGGTTAAATTCAAGACATTATACTCAGAAGTTAAACTTCAGGTAAGAACTTATTCTTCGATGATGACAAAAATTAATTTACATTTATTTTTTAAAACAATATTTGTCGGTATCCTGGCTAAGGCTAGCATGTCTTACCCATGATCTGGGGGTCGTAGGTTTGAGTCCTGGTTTGGGCATGGTTGTTTTACCCTTATATTCTACTGTGAGATGTGTGAATGCCCCCCCCCATAAAAAAGGATTGTGCAAGCGAATGTGTGTTTGTGTGCATGTGGCATCTCCATTTGAGCTAGAAATCAGACTTCTGCCTTCAGGTGCTCAGGGGTCTTTACCCTCAAAAGCTACAGCATCCCTTTTCTGTGTTCACACTGACATAATATCATCATCATCATCAAAACCAACATTTTATAATACTATAAAAATATCCAATAAAACATTTCCACTACCAAAGTCATTGTTATTCATATAAAAGTATTTTAAAAATATCTTTTGATAAAAATATTCTAAAACTAAACATTATTTTAAACAATTTTTTTGTTGTAAAAATATTATTATAGACATTTTTAAAAAATATAAACAAACAGTTACAGATACTTACTTAAACTTTGAAAATCACAAGCTTTGACACCTTTGCCATTGTCAATAACTTCGACTAATTTACGGCCACATTCTTCTAATTTCACTTCTATTTTTTAAATGAAAAGGTATTGCATGGTTTAAATTCAATTCAGAACTTAAAAAATTACCAAAAAATGTTCCTATCACGTAAAAATAAGTTATAGGATTCTTGTGTACATTCTTGTAAAGAATGCAGCAAGATTGTACAAACTAAATTTTCGAATTAAATGAAAACAAGTTTAGACGTAATTTAAAGAAACCAAACTAAACTAAAAATAAAAAGTACTTGAACAAGTCATTATGGAAATATAATATAAAATTAATATGGAAAAAAAAGTTAAAATTAAAAGAACACACACAAAAAAGAGCAATTTCAAATAAAGGAAAACTGGAATTCTCTCCTAAATAATTTACTATAAATTTAAAGAATATGAAATGTTAATATGGATTTGATTTATTTCTATTTGTTATAGAGACAGGCTATTATTCTTTTAGCGCAAGTAATATATATATATATATATATATATATATGGTAATACATACAGTCATTTAAAATTAACTTGATAACTTATCGGTACAGAAAGAGATGGTATGCCTTTTGCAAATATCCAAATACTTATTTCTCTTTCTCTTTAGTTGCATGAAATACGAGATAGTAAATTCAAGTATGTTTAAGAAATTTAAAATAGAGTATTAATTTATTTGCATGGAAAGTAACTCAAAATTACAACATTGATTAATCATTACACAACATATAAATTAATGGATGGTAGATGATGAAAATTAATAGGTAATAGGATGCATATAAATTAATGTATCCCATTACCTGATAATCTAAGATCTTCAAATGTGCCATTCTATCCTTGTTCTAAAATTCCATTATAAAATATGCTTATTCATCTTCATATAAAGCAGTTTATCTTTATTTGAATAACATATATAAGAAGAAAAATAAAAACATTTACAACAAGTAAATAAGTATAATAATATAAAAAGCATGATAAATAAGTATATAAAAAATAAGTATAATATGAAATTAATGTTTTCTCTTTATGGATATTACAATTAAAATGCATTGTGAATAAGCTGTTACAAAAATTATAATTAAGTTTTATAAAATAAATCAAAAGAAAGTTAAAGGGAAAAGAAAGACACACACACAGAGAGTGAGATAGGGGAAAGACTGAATTTATCAAAGGATTTTTATTCTTATGTCCCTTAAAAACATATTCATGAAATAAAATAATTTTAAAAAAACATCATTTCTTCCGATATATCTCATTTTTCTATGTATATATAAAACATTTGGCCTTAATAGTTGTTAATTTTTATGTTTGATTAACAATGAAGTTTTCTACTTTTTTCTGCCAGATAAAATGAACTGGAGGTAATAACAGTAAATAATAAATTTCCAAAAGGGTTGAAATAAATTTTCATTCTTAAATTGCCACTAAAAATTTGATAAAGAAAAGGTCTGTATTATTACTTGCATGAAACAATTTTGCTTTGAGTCAACAGATCTAATTAAAAAAAGAAGTTTTATGAAGCATATGTAAGAATACTGGACTTTTGCAACCCTCTAGAATTATTTCATTGATAGTTGATTATCTAAGAGTTCATTGCCTGTGATACTAATGAAACTAATATGATTCTTCCCAAATTTAGATATCAGAGATCAAAATATAGTATTGGAATTTAATAATTCATTCTAGGAATACATATATAAAGCTATCCAATAAACTGATACCAGTTATCTTAGATTACAAAGTATTCTAACTGCACTCCAAAAATTATTAATGCTTCATTGATTAGAAATACCATAGAATTTTTTATTCATTTTCATGTTTATTAAAATGCAGAAATACAGAGCTGTTACAGAGAAAAACAACTCAATCATAATTAAGGGAGGGACAGTACACAAATACTAGATTGTTATGAACTCTGTAATAAAATCATCATTTATAGTGTTTTGCTTAAAATAAACAAATAAAATATTATTACTTGCCTATTGTTGTAGCACCAGCATCAATACTGTTTTCCACCAATTCTTTTACTGCAACAGCTAAGGTTAAAACAACCTGTCCCGAACAAATTTTATGAACACTAGTTCGATCTATCGGCTTAATGCTTCCCGATTCCATGTTAAATTATCTTACATTCAAGCAACACATTAATAAATTTCATAACACTCATCATTCCCTATAAAATAAAAGAAAAAATCAAAAGCTAAAATAGGAAACTTAATATAATAACACAAAGAACAAAATATAATACCATATTTATTGTGTCACACAAAACAAATCCATAAAAACAATCATCATATGCAAAACCTTGTAAACCAAATAATATTAGATAATTTAATGTTTTCATTGGCAAAAACTTATAAATACTAATTCTAATAATTAAAAAGAAAATATAATGTTTAACAGAATAGCTAATAAAATTTCACCAATCTATAGTCACAATAATAAAATTTAAAATGCATCTGATTACCATAAAAAAAGATAGTACTAGTAGGACATGAATGTATATTACTTATACCAGACCAGTAGCTGATTATGCAAAATAAAAATGCTCATTTATATATATATATATATATATATATATATATATATATAT
>JAPMOQ010010464.1:105391-115870 GCA_026543055.1 Argiope trifasciata | reverse complement strand
TTTGTCCACATTTCTTATTTACCAATTTGGGACAACATTATATGCTTTAAGTCCCACCACACTTGTAAGTTAGAATAAACAGAACAGGTTTAGTTATAATTAAAGTATTAACATTTCTTTCAAGAAAAAATTTGATATCTATCAAAATTATAACACTCACAAAAAGTCTAAAAACTATTTTTTAATTGTTACAAAGATTTAAACATGACTTATAAGACAATATTGATTGTACTAATTCATGTAATGAAATTTGTAAGTTTTGTCTTCAAAGATCCTAACAATACAAAATGTATTGAAAAATAATTCGTTTGGAAAAATAATTAATTTAGATTCTCTTATTGTTCTGAAAATCTCATTGACTTCACCAATTACTATCACATTGTAGAGAGATTTTAGTTCTGATATTAGTCAAGAATGGCTTCTCTCCTGGAATACTTCATCTATTGGATCCAAATAATTAAATTAACTTCATAAAAATATTTCTAGGAATACATGGAAAAAATAAAAAATAAACTGAGGTAAAATTGTGTAATGTAATAAATAGCAAAGTGCATTAAATTATACTTTTGTTACAAAATATCTGTATTAACTTGTAAATATTTAGTAAAACTTAATTCAGGTCCCACTTTTAATTTAGTTGGATCTGATTAAGAAACTATTTATTAACATTCTAAAGCTTTTTCCTTTTAATTTTTTTGAAAAGGAAGTTCAAATAATCTTATTTCTGAAATGGACTTTTGAAATCCAAGAACAACTAATGACACAGCAAAAATAAATCATGCATAGGATACGCTTTTTTTTTTTTTTACCCCAGCCCTCTTATCATAAAAAATAACCCCCTATCATAAAAAAAAAAAAAAAAATTTATCTTCTTACTAGCCTCTCTCTCATCACTTAAAAATAGTCTACTTTTGTAAAAAAGATGCTTGCTGCCTCTCCTCCACAGAATGTGATATTAAAGATTTTTATGTACCCAAAGTTAAGTAACATTTCAAAGTTTTTTAACAATTTCACAGTTACTTATGGGCATCTTTTATGACATAGCACATATCCTTTTCATTTGCAAATGAAATTCAAGGTTTACACATTCCAAATTTTGCACACAATGATGGCAAGAATAAATAAATATTTAGGACATACATGTTGAGATTACTGGAAAATGATGATTTTAAGATGAGGGAAGTCTTCAATGAAGAAGCAAACTTTCGTATCAATGGTATATTGATTTGAGTATGGGAGGTAATGAATCACCAACTAAATATTATGATGTCGAAAAAGGTCCTCATATTGAATCTTTATCTTCATTCAAAGTTTTATTCTCATGAAACTTTGTTATATTACTTTATGTTTGGTATAAAAAGGTTTATAATAACAATTCAGGAGCCAAGAATATGGCTTTTGCAAAAAGTATATTCTTTTTCATCCAGTATTTGCCTTATTCAGTCATATGCATTAAAAAGTTATTTTTATGTGTGACTTAATGTAATGGTACATATTTTCCTTTCATATGTTGCCTCTTTGATTTTTTCTTTGATGAAAAACTATTAAGAAATTAAGTATTATACTTCTCAAGACAATTATTTATGGCAACATTCCAATAAAAAATGTAACTATGAAAAATAATTTATGGTAAAACAAGGTTTATTTGTTCAAGAGTATTTGCCTAGTTACAAGCACTAAATCTCCCCCTTTTTTTTTTCTTTTCAAATTAAAGCTTGATATACAGATTTTTTGAATAATGTTTAGATTATTAAAAAAATTTCTTTGCTACATGTAAATTATAAATAAATAAAAGACATATAATCTGCAGTTCTTTCATTAGATCAAAGAATGGTGAAAATTATAAAATATGTAATTGTCTTTCGTAGAATAACTTTTAAAATATCTGTCATTGGCTAATGTAGTTTTACTTTTGAGTCGGCTCTCACTGCATAGCTTTTGAATTATCTGATGTCTGCTGTTGTAGATTTTCCCAAGGAAATCACAGTGTTATTGCCTAACTTGTGCAATTTTTAAAAAATAAACCAAATTTAAAATTTTATCTGTTTAATCGATAAAGATTGTTAGTTCGGGGGTAATTTTAACGATATAAAACTAGGCTATTAGAAAATAACGCAGAAGGTTGTCACATTTGACGATTTATCGCCAACTAAAGTTACAGCTTGTTTCCCAAAATTTGTTTTTCTCTGAATTCTTATGAATTGTCTTAATTAAAGTTTATTAACCGGTATGAAGCTATCAAGTATACGCCGATATCAAGAAAAACGAAGAGGGGTTCTCCCCCTTCTACCATCTGAAAATCGGTAGAGCTCCAAAACTTTGGGTAAAATCCTATTTTAGCCCACCTCTGGCAACTTTTTCAAAATCTCGCCGATTTTTCAAAATCACGCCAAATCGAAAGTATTTGAAAGCAATCGGAAGTACCAGTAAGATTAAATAGTTTTCTAACGGAGTTTAAATCAACCAATGAGGTTCCGTAGGGTTGCCGCATTTCTCTTTAGATGTTGTCAGGATTGCCATTTTAAAATCATTATCGCTGATAATTTGGCGAGTTTTTAAATTGGCGTCAGAGGTGGGCTAAAATAGGATCGACCCCTTTGTTTGCCATCTAGAAAAATTGAAAGTTATATATTTGTTTCATGCCAGTTTAAATTGGTTACTAACTTAAATTTATTAAGACAAATAATAACTTAAAAGTAATAATGTTCTCACATAACTTGAACATTTGCAATAGTAGATTTCGTTTATTATTTTCGTTATGAGAGTTTTCAGCAATAAAAGAAAAGATTTATTTTCAATGGGCACGTAAGATTTCCACAATAAATAATTTTTTATAGAGTATCTGTGGGCCAAGAATAGAACTCAGAATTAAGAAATCACTTACTATCGACATACGATTAAACATGATTCATAAAACAAATGCAAAAAGTCACGGACTAACAAACTACCGGCAAAGTTGTCAAATGCAGCATGGCAGTAGAGCGCGGAACTTTGTTTATTTTGCTAAGTTTTCAAGTGAGTTGAAGAACTCTAGAGCTGCACCACTGGAAAATTAAATAAATAAATAAAAGTTACTTATCCTACCGTATTCTTTTTCCCAATTTTAAATATTAAAAAAATTATGAATTGCTAATGAAAATAACCTTTTATTAAAAACTTTTCAGCGAGGATTCTGCGAAAACACGGAAGTGACGTTGAGCTTTAATAATTTTTGTAATAATGACGAGAATTTCAAACTAATAATTTAATAACTTTTTAAATTATGGTATTTCCTTGGCGCTATAAAATTGTCTTAACGTGGCAATAATACGGATTTTCATTTTTGTTTTTCGTTTTGTATGATTCAACCAAGAGTAGAAAGAACTCCTTTAAATGTACGTAAACATCTGTTTTCATACAACTATAAAAAGTGAGTTTCATTTCAAAATAACTTTTTTTTCCTTCTATACAATGCAATACATTTTTTTCTATACAATGAAATAAGTTGAAGCATATTCCTTACAGTAAAATTATCCATAAAAAAAAGGAAAAACCAATAATAATTTCATAGCTTATCTTATAAATGTCTGTAAACTAAAAATATATAAATAAGCCATTAATAGATAAATATATAATAGAAAAAAAAGTTATAATTAAAAATGTATAGCAATATTAGTATTTAAGATTCAGCTATTTATGCTTATAATTTAATAAACAAATAATGCTATCTTCAAAAAATATATTTATTGATGGGAAAGAGAAAGGGGGACAATAATTTATCACAAAAATTTAATCATCAGCTCTCTGAAAATTTTAGAAAGCTATTTCTAGAATATTTTGAAAATTTGCATTACTTAATATTTAAAAATTAAATAATTTTTTAATGCAGCAGAAAAAATTATTTCATATATTGTTTGTTGAAAATATAAGCATGCAGTTTACAAAATATGCCTAACATTCCTATATTAATCTATTTTATTTACATGATTAGTAGTCGCCGATTTCATAAATTTCAAGGAAAAAAATGTTCAGGAAAAAAGATTCCATTTTCAGTTCTAATTTATAAAATAGCATTTCTCAACATTAATTAGAATTACGTTTCCGATGGATAAACAATAGCTCTCAGAATTAAAATGCAAGTAAATAAGGTCTTAAACCATCAGATCTCTGTGTTGTAATATTTGGTAACCGGCCTTCCATATCAAATGCAATAGCAGCATGTAAAGATTTTTTTTAAACGAAACCATGTCTAATTTTTTATTTGCTAGTTTTAAAAGTTTGAAATTTCCCTCTTTTAACAAGTTTCTTCTCATATTTTGATTTTTTTTTCCAAATTTAAGGATTTTTCTCCTATCTTGTTCTTTTCATCACCTTTTAAATATTTTTCACAAATTATCTCCACTATATATATTTTTTCTCTGATAATAATTTTGGTTAGCTTTATTAATCACGAGAAAAAAAATGATTAAAAAGGAGGAATTTTGCACAACTGAACAAAAAGTGTAAAATTTTCAAATTAAATCTGACCAAACAGAGGTAAAATTCTTCCTTTTTACATCAAGATATCTTCTGTCACATAGTTTTAAGTTTATTATATAGAAGGTAAAAAGTTAGAAATATAATAGAATAATAGAAAAAGAAATGTACAAGTCGTGTAGCTATTGAAGATTTGAACTTGAACGAAATAAGAGGCAATGATTTATATTTTATTGATAAGACTTGTAGTATTAAAATAGCTTTAAACCTTTAAAAAATTTCATCGAGGAATGTTGTTAAAGTCCATTTTGAACGCAAAGAGGACTTATTTTTCTTTACTTTAACTAACGCTGATGTTAAATTAAAACAAATATTAGATGCATTACATTGATTTATTTGTGTAAAGAAAATGGCTGAATACCTCCCATTCATGAATGAAGGAATGGTTTCCCATTCATTTTTGGGAATTTTTCATTAAAAAATATTTAGAATATGATTACTTAGTGTATATTTGAAAAAATAAAACGTCCTTACGTTGGTAGACGCGAAAATATAGATAAAGGGGCTTCCAGTTCAAGAGTCATTCTAATCATTTTACTAAGATAAAAAATTACCCAGCTATCAACGAAGAAAACTTTGAACGTTTTCAAAATGGTATACTTAATTCTTTACATTTAAGCTATACTGAGTACTGCTATATTTGAGTAGAATTTCTCAGGTTACTTTCTTAATATTGTTATTACAAATATATTGAAATTTTGAAATACGTATAAGCCAGTACTTACCATTTTATTTCTTCAGAAGTATTTTGTGACTCATAATCTCTATTCTATTAATAAAAAAATCTGCGAAAGTAAAGATTTTATTGTTATAAAATTTGCAGCTCTCCCATAGACACTAATTTTACTGTATGAACTATTTTTATTTCCATTTTTGTATGTTTGTAGTCTGTAGGCTTCCCTATCTAATCTTTGAAGTAGAATCATGTTTATTATTATTATTCCAATTCTGGGCCCTTTGAAACTCATTCCTTGTTTTAAATGGACCGTTTTATATATTGTTACGAACCTGTAATTTTGCTTTCCCAGTGCTAATAATGCCATCGTACAGAATACAGATTTACAGTCATCTATATTGAATAGTGCCTGGGTGTGACGTCAGTGATTCTAGAGCTTGCCGACAAACTTGGCGACAAAAGGGATAATACCTGAAACTTCGAGAATTTTCACGATCCGTCGATTAGGAGCAGAGATACGTCTAGAATGATCCTGATTGGTCCAGAAGATTTTAGCCTCGCTTTTCGCTGTTATATAAGGAATCATCTGAAGCTGGAGAAGTGAAGCTGAACGATCTGGTGTTCAATCGAGAAGACCTAAAGTGCGGCGGTGGTCGACCAAGTAGACCTGAACTGAGAGGTCTGGAAGAAGAGTCCTGAGCGGAAGAATATCGAAGGAGTGCTGAGTTGCTGTGTGGCGTATTCTGATGATGTCTGTGTCGTAGCCCGTTGTGTCGTCGACGGGAATGGAGCAGTCTTGAACTGAGAAGTAGTCCCGTTGTGTGAAGTAGTAAATCGGCAGCGAAGGCAAGAAGAGACAGAGGAGTAGTTTCAGCCTGTTTGGGAGAGACCTACATGAACGTAGACAGAATTGCTTAAAGATTCCCTCTCCTGCTGAATCCTGTCTGGCCGTTTTGTGTGCTGTGGACGATGTCACTACGGAATTTCTGCGCGTGGCTTACTGTTGTTATTGTGGGCTACTGTCTGCAGTAGAGTACTACGATGTGCTGCCCTGTGCGTTCGTCTCGGCTGTTTGTAGTTATTTTCTGTACGTAGTTGTGTTGTAAATATTTGCCGCTTTTGTGTTGTCCCGTCTTCGTCCTGTAAATAAACGTCATCTATGGTGTTGTGCCGTCTACTGAAGGACTGATCATTGTATGTGCTCATCTTTTCACACCGTACATACCCACTATACATGTAAACGAACCCAACGGATTAGGATAGGAATTAGATTTCAAAGGACATTTCGGTTTCAAAGATGAAGAATGTAGATAATTAATGTTAATCTACTTAACTTATCACCACATCTGAATAAGTCAGTATCAAGATATAATTCACTATACAGAGCAATTAGATAATATTAATTCAAATCAAAAATATATAACTTTAGTTCTAGATTATAAACATTGAGAGTTATTTGGCTGAATATAATGATTTATATTTTAAAGAAATAATTAGATAACAACTTTTATTTTATTTTAGGTTTTTTAAGTTAAAGGATAAAATAACTTGGATTATTCTTCAGATAATAGAGGCTATGTCTTGTTGCCCAGGTTGCGGTAAATAATGTTTCTATTCTATTTTATGTATATTTGAATAAGTATTAAATTTCTTTTTAGGATATATATTAGTTGAATAGTCATTTTCCTTATTAATTATTTAGGATCTTGCTTGAAAGAATGTCTTTGTATTGACTGTTATCGTGGAAAGCCATCAAGTAGTAAGTTATTATTATTATTATTATTATTATTATTATTGGAGATGAAAGCAACATCTATTGAACTACAATAATTTTTATATTCAGAAATCTATGAATGTAGTAACAATTTTCAAAAAGAATTATTTGCTTTGTTTAAGAAGAAGATTGAGAAGTTTTCGCACAAAGCTAATTTATACAACGGATAATTCAATGATGAGAAAGCCTTAAGCAATTCAGATTAAAACTCTTTTAGTTCGTAAAAAAAAAAAAAAACGCGTGGTAATTTTTTTTAAACAGAAGAATGAAGTTTCCTCTGAGCTAAATGTGTCAGTTTATCAAAAGCATCAATCTTACAGCAATTGTATTAAGAGACTTTTGATATTTATTTTCTTCCGATATACAAGGTTGTTATAGTTCAAATTTCCCTATAAACAACATCATAAAACGCAAACATGTGAACAGATTGCAACAAGATTTGGTACATAGACTGTACAAAAGATGCTCTCACGAAATTTCAAAAAAACTTTTTACTTCCAAAATGTGCAACAGAGAGCGCCTTTCCCGGTGAAATATTAAATTTAATATAATAATCGAACAAAATGGAATATAGAAACGATATTAATTTGACTAGTTTCTGATCAGCTTAAATGTAGTCAAGAAAAAAATAGCAGTACGCTGTTTCAGAAAACGAAAACAGTCCAACTTGTAGAAACAAGAACATATTAAGACGAAATTGCACGAGCAGTTGTTAATCGTGTCCAGAAAATGTAGAGAAAGGTGCTCCATGTAACCAGCTTCATTAACCAGCAAAATTTCAAGTTGATGGACAGTGTGTTCAACAGCAGATCACAACTGATCAGTTGTGATGGTTTGCACTGGAAGCGTCACAGAGTCCTTTAAATCATTCAACGTCGCAACGTCATCATTACAGCATGAAACATCGACAAAAAACAAGACAACGACTGCAAACGTTTCTGTTTCTCATAAAGCTTCCTCATTTACACAAGCATGCAAATCTCAGCATTTTTTCACCTATAATTCACAGCTTTTTCCCATTTTTACATTTTATTACTCATAATTCTTGTTATAAATGGATAATTTTTTTTCCGTATTCCGTTTTGGTTATTTATTGTGTAGAATTCAATGTTTTTCGGCACTCTAGTAACATTTTAGAAGTAATTTTTTTCCACTCAAAATTCAGCGAGCTCATTTCTTGTATGGTTACAATTTCGCTGCAATCCATTCATTCGTTTGCGTTGTAGGAAGCTGTTTAAAGGGGAAGTTTAATTATAACCATCCTGTATTTAAAAAAGTATATAAACTGTTTAGTGCAAACATTTACCATTCATCATTAATATAAAAGTTGAACAATAATGAAGTATAAAAACTTTTAATCCCTTCATAGTAAATATAAGAAAGGGAATGGTCGCCCCCGGAACTTTTCTTGAATATTCTTCGATGCATTTTTTTTAAAAAATCTAACTCCTCTATCCAAATTGTGGATTTTGGATAAGGTAGCAGATATCTTACATGTCATTGGTGAACGATTTAACGAATATTAGTTATTAAATATAGATCTTTGGTATGGTTAACCACTTTATTGAATTTATCGAAAGAACATATATTTGACTCTCTTTTTGTCCATTAGCTGATAGCAAAATTTGACATGGAAATATAATAATAATCATAAGCTATAACGAAGATATCGATTTAAATCTTTATGTTTAGGATGCATTACGTTTTCATGCATGAGAAAATACAGACCGTCAGACCTTCAACTGTTAGGACAATTTAGTTCAAAATTTTAAAGAGTCTACATTTTATTTGGCTATAAAAATCTTCAATATTTGACTATAAATCGATTTGTCGAATTTCATTCGTCTAGTTCAAAGTGTTTTTACATTCTTGTGTCAACAGATAGGACAGACATTATGCTAAAAATATATTTTTCGGATAAAAGACTTTTATTGTGACAATTACAATATTTTTCCCGTATCTCCTTTATGACAATGCAAAAAAAGACAAGAAAAAAGAACTCTGAAGAAAATTTAAATTTAATTACTGATAAACAAATGAATAATTCTAAATTTCATGAACATTTTCAAATACAAAAGATTAATTTGAACAATTTATCATCCATTATAAAATTTCATTTTTAAGTTTTGAATTTTCTCCAGAGAAACATCGGTCAAGCGTAAGCGAAGCTGAGGAAGCTTTGGAGAAGGCGGAGAGTTGGGAAAAACGCCCAGTCTTTTCTGAGGATCCACGTTTCTTACCACTGACTTTTGTGCCCGATATTGTGGTGAAAGAAATTCTAAGTGACTCTATGCGTGTTATTCCGTACCAAATACAAACTGATGCAGTTATTTTGATTGCTGACGTCTGCGGTGAGTACAATTAGAGTTCAGAAAAATTCTGTTTTCACTCTTCATCATGTTCAATTGAATCAGCCCCGTCTTTAAATCAACATCAAGAAATAAAACTTCGAAAATACATATAGATTAATCCTTTGTTAGTCTCGGCTACTGGTTAAAATATTTTATGTGGTTCTATCGCCAATCTCACGTTATTTCGTAAAACGTTAAAACCCTCGCCAAATCAAATGATCATAGACAGCGCCAAAGAATATCTAGTTCACTTTATGTAGGCTTGCCACTGAAATAACGCAGATTGTCCCAAATAGTAAATTACCATTTTAAAATATACAATGTAATAATATGTATCAATAAAATATTGCGGCAAACAGAGAATTAATTTTAATGCCTGTTTGGACAGAAATTCATTGAAAAATTCCATGCAAATATTAAAAAATGCCCCTTTGATGTCTTTTTCAAACATGGAAAAAATTTGCTGTCGGGAACCATTGAAAATGTAGTGAATAGTATTCAAAACATTGTATTTATTTTCGCTTTGAAAAATAAAATGTGCTAAAAAATGTCATTTTTGTGGTACTCCCCAAGACTGGCCTTCGAGGCATCCATATTTTCCTTGACTATTCTTCGTTACATCATGATTTTTCATACTGATTTTTGAAAGAAATCTGAAAAAATGTCTATTTTTTTGCTCTCAAGCTTTATAATCGATAGTTCTTCTCCATGCATTAAAAAATAATAATAATCATGGCATAGATTGAAAACTCACAAAAAATGTAATCTTAGAGTAAAATAAATTCACTTTTATTAATTTGATCACCAAATATTATAAAATAATTATGCAACTAGGAAAAAAATATTCAATGCCTTGCTTTTTCAAAATCCGTAAAGTATTACCGGAAAAAAATCAAACTCTTTTTTCCCCCTAAAATTAATTAATTCACCACAAGTAGTGTATCAAATACTATGTGAACGTATCTCAATTTTGCACCCCAAATACTAAAATTTAGTTAAATTTAAAAAAATTAAAGAACAGAAATTTAAAATTGTTATCCAATTGCTCAATTCCTAAATGCCTGATGTTTTTGTTTCCGAAAACATTTTGTTTACTCTCAGACAGTGCATAGTCAATGGAAAAATTATCATATATATATATATATATATATATATATATATAT
>JAPMOQ010010464.1:44875-99419 GCA_026543055.1 Argiope trifasciata | reverse complement strand
ATATATAGAAAGAGAGAGGGATTTAGTTGTTGCACAAAATTTGTTTCAAAGCCCTGCAACTCAATTTTAGGTCGAGTTTCTTGTTTTTGTTCGGGTTGACTCTGCCAATACTGCTGTTGAAAATAAATCTTTCATAAAGATCATATTTTCATTTCTAATCTGTCAGATGAGTGTGGAATTAGATAAAAACATACTGCAGCATGCAGAAGGTGCAGCAAGTGTTTTTTCTGCTTTTTGTGATTTTTAACAACTGGAGCCGATGATTTATAAATATTGCGAACCAAAAAGATTCTTAATATAGGGAACAACATCTTTGTAACGTATGTTGTTGATACTTCGCGTAATTACATTTATAAAATGATTATATATTTATCTAGTAATTTCAATTGCATTATAAAATTGAAATGACACATGAAGAATATCGTAATAACTAAAAAGAACTAACAATTTATTTATTTCTTCTCGAGCACCACGATTACGCGAATGTGACCGTTAAGTAAGCAACCAGATTCTTGTATTTTCTGAAATTAATGATTGCTTGAGATCTATTCAGTGACGAACCGTTACTTTAGAACTAGGCCAAAGCTAGCCGGCTTCAACTTGTGTAGACATTTTGAAATCTATCATTCAAAATGCCTATACAAGACTGTGGGTCTTACTTGTAATTAGCATTTTATCCGACATAACTGCCTTTATTTATAGTGTGGGGTAAAATGATTAACTTGAATTATTGTTTCATAATCACTGATGATTTGCATGAAATGATAGTGGAGAAATTGTTTAAGGTATGTATTCAAAATTTCTAAGGAAATCTGACATATATAAGAAGTTATATTCATGCAAGGATAAAAATTCTTACTTGCGGACTTTTAACGAGAAATTAATGCTCTTTATTGTCCTCATCATCAAACTATCGTTCAAAAATACGACCCCTCATAAATACCCCCTCATAATTTCCTCATAAAAACCTCATTTCCTCATAAATACCCCCTCATTTCTCGATCTCTTCAAAATGAGTTATTAATCTAAAAAATCGCATGGTATGACTTGTCATTCAGTGTGCATTCTTTCAAACAGACATACATATGGCCGCAGTTGATTTGTTTGGCAGTCTGAAATCTTTTGCACTGATGAATATTCTTTATAAAGGAGCTTTATTCCGGTGTCAGTTATGGAATATAAATGACAGAATATAAAAACATTCCATACACTCTCACTGAATGAGCTTTTTTTACGTTGTCATCTTCTCTCATTATGTCAATGAACAATTAATATAATGAAACCCAGGAGCTTTAATCCCAGCTACATATCAAATATAATCACACGTCATGCACTGAAATTATTTGTCTTTAACGCCATGTTCGTTTTCTTACAATTAGATGTTTACTAACCATAAAATGACATGCAATTGGTTAAATTGTATGGACTTATAGTAAAGATTATAGTAAAGTTTGCCTTTAATGAGACGGAATATTTAAAAAAATGATAGTTCATCGATATTTGTTGGTCAAACATTAGTCTGCCCCGCCATGTTGCAGATCTCAAATCAATAAAGATTGAAATATTTTCTCCTTTAAAAGATGTATATAAGGGAGACAAGAGGTGCAAATTTAGAAATTGTCTGTGGTTTCTTCACAGAACTGAGAATTACGAAGTCTCTCTCAAAATAGGTTTCGTTTAGCATCGAAGTCGGATTCAATCTAATTAAAGTGATATTCGACCTACGTACATATTTTCTTACTTTCTTTATTTTAGTTTAAACGAAGAGAACCTTTTTCATTTTGGTTTCAATAATTACATTTTTTTTCAAATTTATCTTTGTTCTTCCTCTGTTGCCTTGAAGCCTTTTACAAACTAAAAATATCTGTGTTAGATATTTTTATATTCTGTTGTCTTCTCGTATTTTCAAGCCTTAATTCTGATTTCCTTTTTTACAAGGAATCGGCAAAGGTCCGGTAGTGACATGGATTCTAGGATCTCCACAGGACTTTCTTCTCTTTGTGTCAGCAGGTCACGGAATAGTCATAGCACACGAAGCCGAAGAAATGTGCAGTTCTGGAGATATCATTGTAACACAGTCGGTATTTGAAACTCTCGAAGCAGTTAAAGCCAAAACTTTCACCACAACGGAGTTACTTGATGGGTTTGTAAAGGTAAGCAGTGAAAAAGCAATGCTTCCTTCCCCCTTTTTCAAAGAAACATTAAATGCATATGTTTTCTGTTTCGAAATATAGTTCTTTTGAATGTATGTACGATAGAGTTTAATTTATCAGAAATACTGTTTACAAGACATTAAATTTTATTGCGATATCAGTGAAGAAGTATATAAAAGTAAATATAATTTAAGCTTTCGGCTTTACTGTCATCACTTTAATTGACGTCATTTATTGCTAGTAGAATAAACAAATATACAAAGAAAGTAAACACGGTTTTTATTACTCAATCAGTGAAGAAAATAGAAAATCTTTCGAAAATATACTAATAAAAATCTATACTTATAATAAAGCTCAATGTGTGTGTGTGTGTGTGTTGGCGCTCTACAGACCAGACCGTTGGACCTACAACTACCAAATTTGGTACATGTATACCTTGGAGCTTGGGAATGTGCACATCGGAGCCCTTTTTTCGAATTTTTAATTAGAATTTGAATTAATTAAAATGTAAGTGAAATTTCGACGATTTTCCGCTATAACTTCCGAAAATATTATCGCACAAACATGATTTTTACATCAATTTAAAGATTAAAAAATTAGCTTTCTAATGGCATCTTTGTTTTAATGTATAACTTAAGCTTCTATTTTTAACGAATTTTTAAAGAAATATTTTAACCATGTTTTACAACAATATATTTCGGACAAAACAATAAAATTGAATCTGCACGAGCACGTCAAGGGGGAAAAATTAGGTTTTATCAGCATGTTGCCATCCTATTGACGGAAGTTCAAACTAAAAAAAAACAACTATCATTACAAATTAAATCTAAAGAAATGCAACTTTTAGCACGTGACTGGATAAAATAAAAGAAATATATGTGACATTTTCTAAAATAAATAATGAACGAGCCAAGGGAAAAAAATAGCTTTTATTAAACTGTTGAAATCATACTGACAGAAGCTCAAATTAAAAAATAAATTAATTATGACTGCAAATTAAATCGAAAAAAAAATGTAACATTCACCACGTGATTGGATGAAATTAAATGAATATTAAATGTTATGTTTTCTAAAAAAAATACAATACAAAGGTTTCTATGATCGTTTGCAACACCTATATCATTAATTTAGTAAATCAGTGTTACGTGACTTTCGAAGTTTAAATATATCTGGCAGAGAAATTATAAAGAGAGCAAGGCACATAAGTATTTAATTGAAAATCTTAGACCCCATTACTCTTGGCGAACCAGCTAGTCGCCACAGGCGTCTAGTAATGATAATAAAAACAGACAACAATATGACTATATTTATAATACAATTATGAGGAAATAACAGTTAAAATTTTATTGATATAATTTATAGCCTTTAATCGTTTTTCACGCTGTTATTACTTTCTTTTAGTCATCTTTGGAGACCAGCTAGTTATAGGTGGATAAATTCCAGTTAATTGTTTAGATGTATTTATGTATCCATGATTCCACCAATCATCTGGCATTAAGGATCGTTATTTTAAATGTCTTACATATGTACATTGCATAAATGATCCTTACTAATGGAAATACGGTCCATGACATCATGGCGCTGCTAAAAATATATATTGTTAATCTGTCTTATGAATTTCGGGGTATTGCAAATTCTCTTTTTTATATGTCTCGTAAACTACACAGATATTAAACAAAATCCTTTTTTTTTTTAAATTTCCAATATTGGAAGAAAATTACCCGATTAAATATTTGATGGAGCAATAAAAACGGTTTGAATTTCGGGGGAAAATGCAATCTGCTGCTAAATATTAGAAAAAAAGTATTGCCAAAATAAAAAAAAAAGGTTGGAGATAATCTTAAATTTGTATTACTAAAAAATGATTTGTTTAGAATTTTTTTTTTGAAATTTTAAAAAATTTATTCATACAACAATTTTCTCGTAAATTATTGTGAAAAACACACACACACAATAAAATGTTGCTCACTTTTTATTTCATAAAATAGTAAATGCGACTAAGATAGTTTAATTGATTCTGATTTTGTTGAATCTATTTTTTTATTGGAAGTAAATTTTACATTGAAACATAGTTTAAAAAGAAATTTCCTTTAAACTTCTTATCAATCTCTCTACAATTCAATTTTGTATTACTTTATTATGTTGTTATTAATAGAATCTATTATTATTTCATGCATTCCTTAGGGCTCGTCTCATACCCAGAATTTGCCGTTTATACCCCTCCCCCCCTTGTTTGGAAGAAACTTGTAGAATGCACGTCTTTTAACCAAAAACTTTATCGAGACTTTCTTTTCCCATTTTTCTTAAATAGTTTTTATTATTCTAAGAATTTTTTTATATGTTTGCAATGTCCAGGTAAAATATAGTTGCCAAATAATGCTCTTATTTCATGATTTGTCAAAATATGCAGAAACAATCTATAAAATGCCAGTTTCATATATTTTTTTTAACAAATATAATTTTCCTTATCGGTTAATAATTTCGATGAAATCGATTTCTCCTTTTTTATATTTTTATAGATATCGGATTATAGCAGTATATCTAGTGAAGAACCTAGTAAGTAGAATTGCACTGCTTTATAGTTCATTTTGTTTTTTAAGTTGGCAGTAGAAAATGAGCCCAGGTTTGTATTTCAGATCCGGAAAGATCAAAACTTTTTGAAACATGTCTGGATGAACACATTACAGTGTCGAAAATTTTCTTGATTCCGATTCTGAGAGATGTAAGTTAATTTTTTCAGAAATCCAAAATGACTTATATTTTTCAATATGACGTCAAAAATCGAACCAGATTAAGTATACTTAGAGTTAGTAGACAAATAAAAATTTAAATATCCTTTATAAATGCATGGTTCCATATTACTCTGTAAAGTCATGAGCGAACAAATTTCATTAAAAAAATAAATAGAAATTATTAAGAAAAATCAATTGATGGTTGTAAGACAGAAAAAGTTCAGCATATTTGTTAATAGAATACGAAATTCTTTTTCCAAAGTAACAATAACACAGTCGAGATATACACAAAGAACAACTTTAATAAAAATGAACATAATTTAAATCGACAGAAAATATGTAATTAAATAATAGCAACAGTACAATCTACATCAATAACTCGCAACGTGATCAACACTTCGA
The DNA here is from genome assembly GCA_026543055.1 of Argiope trifasciata. NCBI lineage: Eukaryota > Metazoa > Arthropoda > Arachnida > Araneae > Araneidae > Argiope > Argiope trifasciata. Next base: position 94,132 of record JAPMOQ010010464.1, on the reverse strand, counting down.
AAAAAAAAAAAAAAAACGACTCAATCACATAAACAAACCTCCAGCGTTTGGATAAGTTTTCTGTCAAGGCACGGCATCATATAGAATTCTTTAGAAAAATCTCATACTTGATTCCTAACAGTTATAAGGCCATAATTTTTGTATTTTTTAGAACTATCATTCTTACAACCAAATTCATTTGATAGTCGGGGATCATTGATCTGGCATCCATTATGGATCTCTTTTACTAGCGATGATACTATCATGGCAATAACACAGTATCATAGATTTTTATTTCAAACAATATTTTATGACTAAAGAAACAGTAATTCCTAAAAAAGGAAAGAGTCAATTATCTTCATTACTTATATTTCAAACAGCAATTATTTACTAACCATCTAAATTCCAGCATTTATAATTAAAACTAAATATCAATTATATATTTATTATGTATGGGTTTCCAGAAATGCATTTTTTGTACGTTTAAAGTATTGTATTGATGTTTGATGAGCAAAATTTGTAATGGCTTTACTCTCCTGAACGACAGCTTAGGATCAACTTGTGGCAAAAATGTCTCTATCGGAATTGCGCATAAGTCAATGAATTGAAGTTCACCACATAGATTGAATTCTATAAAATTAAACGTCTCTGAAAATGCCACTTAACAAGACATTATACATGCACTTATCATATGGAATATTACTCTGCATTATGATGTTGAGTTTACATTCTGGGAAAATTGTAATATCATTGTGGTTATCGTTAATTTAATAAATATTTCATAATCATGGTTTCACGACAAATCAAGCAACATTTGTATTCTTTCTGACTGAACGCTATTGGTTACTACATATAGTAATAGTCCTTATGATTTTTCTCGAATGTTTCCTATCATGGACAAAAACTAAAGTAATTTTGATTGAATTTAAGCCATCAAGTTGTATACTTTAGAGAAATTCGTCGATGTGCCATCCAGCTCAAATGAGTGGGAAGGAAATAATAATGCGGATTTTTCATTAGTTTTAAACGTATAAAGGGTTTTCCTTAAATTAAAACAAGATTTGAATTCCCCCCCCCATTTGTGCAGCAAAGTGTTGGCAACTCTTTTAAAAAACATTTGATAGCTAATAGTTTAAGGTTAGTAAAAAAGGTACTCTATATGAAAGAACAACGTGTTTTCATTGCTGAACACTATTTCAAAAATAATGAAAGTTTGGAGGCTACAATTGGAAAATGTGTTAATTCACCACCTAGATTGTGGGATTCAAAACCATTGAATTTCTTTTTAAGACTTTATTTGAGGTCAAAGATCTATGGCAACAAGCTCACAAGCACGCGTGTATTGAGGGAGGAAATTCAACGCGGCATCAACGAAATTACTCACATCTATGCAAAATGGTCAAGAAAAATTTCGACAAAAGCGTGTGCATGTGCTAACAAAGTAGTGAAATCCATTTCCCCTATATGTTCTTTCATACGTAACCTTATTCTGTGTACTTTATGATTCAATAAAGTATAAAAATGTATAGGGGAAAAAACTGCGTTCTCTTCGTTTATTTCATTCAAATTTTGTGTTAACACGTTATTCTATCGTATAACGCCCTCTTTTTACTAACTCAAATTATCAGCTGTCAAAGGTATTTTTAATAAGGTTGCCAACACTTTACTGCACGGATGGTCGCAAATTCGAATCTTGTGCTAATTTCGGGAAACCCTTTACTTATGGGATTCTATCAAAGAACTCTAATTAGTTGCATTTCCTTTCTTCCTCTGGCAATTTCATTTATCTTCTAATGAAATAAGAAGAATAAACGGAGAAATGAGATTTCCTTTTTCTTCGGGTAAATACAATTTACTTTCTCTTTCCTATTTGCAGACAGAGGTTTATAAATTGTTCTGGACTTCTGAATCATTCTATGTACCAACTAATGAATTTCAATAATGCTTTTTAATAGCTAAAAACTGACGAAGAGCTCAGCTACATTTCTGAACTCACGATGGTTACCATTCTCTTTATATCTCTAAAGAATATAAATGTTGAAGAACCGCTGATCCTGGACAAGACTTTTGACATCGTTTTAGCTTGCGCTAAGCTACAAGGAGGTAATCTGATTTCTCAATAACAAAATTAATTCAAACTCTTAAACACAGGCACAGAGTGCAGAAAGTATGAGAGTGCGCAGTATGTGCAGAAAGTATATCAAGTTGCAGTATGCACGATCATCCCTTTAACATCAAATTAGAATCCCCGTCTACTAGCTTCAATAGCTCTCAATGACCTTGAAGCAATTAATTTTAGCGATTACTTCAAATGCTCTGTAGCGTATTCCATATGCTAACCTGACAATCATGAGATTTTTGAGAATTGCTCCTCCTAATTAATATGCTACATTTTGCTAACAATTAACCCGTTAAAGGACATTGTTTTAGCAAAGATACATTAAAGTATTTCTGGGATTGACATTACTTTCAGAAAAGTTATCTAATAATAGCTTATTATGTTTTTAGCATCTTACATGACTCAGCAAAACAAGTGTGTCATACTTTTGAATCTAGGTCAAGATGACAAAAATGTTTAGACTCAAAAGAATTGATATTAGTATACACAAAAATACAAATAAAGTAGATCTTTATTTAGAATAAGCAAATTTCGACCACAGTTCATAAGGCCATAATGTAGAATTTATGGATGGCAAAAAGTGAAATTTTATACTCTACTGAATATTTTCTTTCAAATGTAACCTTACCCTGATATAATTACTCAACAAACAAATTCCTTCTTATATCAACAGATGGTTTTTGAAAGATATCGTTACTGCATTCAAAGAATCAATTCTAATAAATGTAACTTCTATGTACAAAAAATATTTTTCTGCAACAAAATATGCATATGGAAATTTCTGACCATACATGAAGCATTTCAAGTAATTGGACCTCGAAACAAAAAAATGAATAAATAACTATGCAGTATACTAATCTTCCATGCAACAGAGGGTGATGGAATATCTCATGCAGATTGTAAAACACTCTAGATATCCTATCTTAAGCATACAAATTATGACAGATAAAGCGATTATGCAACCAATTTTTTTAATAAAGAAAGATTTATCCTAAAACATGACGTCATTTTCATTAGAATATCTATAAACGGAGATACGAAAAAGCATTTTTGGCGAAATGCAAAATTGAGTTGTAGCCTAAATCTTTGATAATGAATATCGCAAATACAATTCTGACTACAATATGTCAAATTTACCAAAAATGCGTCCATTCCGTCATCAATTGAAGTATTAATTTATACAGAGCAGAAAGCGCTTCACAACAAATTGTTTAGAGTACATCATTACACACACATGGGCACTAAGAAACATGCGTAGAAAACGCCCCATGAAAGCATATGAGACGCAATTGAAGATTGAAACAAGAACATTTGTATATCTGATCTGATTTTAAGCATAAAAGAAAATTCATATGCATATTTTTATTCTCAATTTTGATTGCTTAATAAATTTGTAAGATTTGGGCAATCCCGTTATCGTAATGGATAGCGAGAGGGGGGGAAGAGCACAGAGGGAGGAGAGGAGGACTGGAATCTACGAGGAAAATGGTGGTCTGTTTGTGTTTGCGTTTTTCGTATTTTATGCTTTACTTTTGTTCTGCGTCCCTAATCAAAAATATGAATAAAAATTTGAGTATAAATTTAGAAGATATCACTGTCTGTGCCACTCACACCAAAAAATTTCAGACGAAGAGGATGTTTTACAAAAATGTTATGAGTTTCTGTGTTTCAATCTTAAGATTTTTTAATAACCTACATGGTTTGTTTATATAATTCCCATTTTAAAAATATCTGTACTTTTAAAATCTATAAGAGCTTCTGCATATTCTGAGTACAATTTATTTTTTCGAAAATAAAAGAAATTAGTGAGCTTTTATTTCATATTTTAATTAGAAACCCACTATGCTTAAAATTATGTGCATGTTATGCAATGCAAGAAAAAAATCCATTTAGATTTCAGCCTTATGTTCTGAGTTTTAAATGCTTTGTTCAATTTTCAGAAAAAAATTATTACTTTTATGTATTTTATTTATTTTATCTCTAATATTATTAAATAATAAAAAATACAGTCTTGTATAGTTAAATAAACGAAGAATTGGAAAAACCAAGTGCACAGGGTAAGTCAACTGGAAACAAGAGCTGCATAAAAGAAACCTGTTCGCAAAGGGTTAACCTATACCTATATGATTTCGCATCAGTTGTAACTCTTATTTATTATAGAACGAGAAAATTAATATGTGAATTTAGAAAACTGATATAATGAATCTAATAACCACAATTTCACCATACAATTTATGATTATAACACCAACACAGTGATGCTCAATCAGACGCTTCACAGCGCTTTTTATTGTAAGAAAGTTTCATTTATGAAAACAATTCTTATGATTTTGTAGATTTCCGAAATCAGTATATAGTTCGAAAGGAAAAAAGCTTGGCTTTTAAAAACTATATACACTGATTAAAGTAAAACCTACGTCAATATTAGAGATTACGATTTAAAATTAATTCCTCAAATATACTTCTAAATTCTTTGTGAAATATGTTTCTTAAATTCGTTACAATTTTTCATCACATTTCTTTTATTCTTGTGCTTTATCATTTTAGAGGACAGCAGTTATCACTAATGCTTCGCTATTTTCATTTTAGAGGACAGCAGTTATCACTAATGCTTTGCTATTTTTATAAAGTTCATACAATTTGTGCTTATCTGCGTTTCATTGTTTACTTATATTTTTAAAATTTGTATCAAGAATTATGAAACAAGCTTCTAATATTATTTAAAAGCAGTAAGTACGTAAAATTATTTTTTTATTTCCAATTTTTCAGGAATTCTGAACAAAATGCTACTGTTTGACAAGGTATGAATATTTGTTATTTTGTAGTTTATAAAGAATCACTTTTTTCCTTCAAAACTCCAGGCAGGTTACTTTGAAATTTTTTCCATTACTCTAAATTTTGTTTACTGACGATTAACTTTTTATATTATACTTGTTATTTCATATTTAGTATTTATGCGAAGAGAATTTATTATTTTGTTGAAATTTCGAAATGTCAGAAATTTTTCTACGATTCTTTTAATAGATACAATTTTATTATGATTACAAACACTGTATATTGAACTTAATATTAAAAGCTATATAGATGGGTTTTTTTTAGTCTTAAACTTTATTATACCACATTATCTAAAATGGTATAATAAAGCTGGGGTCTCCAAAAAAATATTTTGACATTTCTTAATTCATTTTACACGCTTTTCTTTCACCCTGGTTTATGATGCATGTCATGTTGTGAAACACATTCTAAGAAAAATAAGCTCAAACCTATGATCTAACCACTGGAAACCTAATAATAACATTCATATACTTTATTTGAAACATGGTAGTCAATAATTTGGTTCAGCAATGAAAATCTTTTGGTTATTAGATTCAATACTTTCCAAAAGCATTTAGTTTATGTAAGCTATCAAGGCAAGTGATATTTTTCTTAGGAAAAACTCTACTACTTTTATCAGTTCAGGCCACATGCAAATCCTGCACAACATATTAGAGAATTATTCCACGAAATTTTACTTTCCTCATTACACAATTACTTTCATTTTGTTTTAGACAATTAGAAAATGTCTAAATAGAAAAGCCATATCCACCAACGATGGATATTGAGATCTGTAACTTGAATTACTTTGAAAAATATAATTTTCAAATAATAGGGCAGAAATCACAATTGGATTCTACAAGTTAAAAAGAGGTGGTGGGTAACTATAAATTATAAATTTAAAATGAACAAAATATCGAATGAAATAGTTTACTTCGCTTGTTTAGGGTTGTACCTATTTAGTTGTATTTGGCTTACCGGGACAAAAGCATGCGGACGATGCAGCGAGAAGCTTGCTATGTGCGAACGACATAATAAACAGACATGATGAAATTCAACTGTGAGTATTTTTTTAAAGTTTTTTTTGAATTTAAAAGTAAATCAAATTATTAATTTACAAGTAACAAATCAAAACTGATTTGAAAATTTTTAAATATTTCATTAGCTTAGTTGATGCCTTATTCAAAGATTTTTCTCTCTTTTGTGTACTACAGAAATTAAATTCAAGGGAATTTTTTAAGAATATTGATCACTAAATACAGTCGATGTTCTTTATTTTTCTAGAGAGGCTTCTGTTGGTGTGGCCACTGGAACATGCTTCTGTGGTATAGTTGGTCATCCTCAGCGCCAAGAATACACAGGTGAATCGTTTTCCATCTACTACCTTCATTTTAATTCATAGTATTTCTTTCATTGGCCTTTCTGAATAAAAATGTAAAATAACTTAAAAATGAAGAAAAAATTAGTCTCCTAATTTACATTTTCTAAAAATCATTTTTAATACAACTAAATTTAAATTTGTCTATTTTTATACGCCGTTTTTTGTCATTAATAGGGTCATTATAGGGAAACAAAGAATAAAAAAGATTCAATCGAACAAGACATGTTTCCTTTCTTTATAAGTTTAGGACAAATGACTGAGAAAGTACGAAATTGCGTCTTATATTTACATGAGAAACAATTTCGGGTAAAAATACAAATTACAAAACCTTGGACATTAAAAATAATAGCTATCATCCAGTCTGTGACTAGTTTTCCAAAGCATATATATAATAAACAAATATCTGGACACTGCTCTATATCGTAAAACTAATTACCGTACAACAATGCTACAATTACCTATTACTGTAGTTCAATGTTTTTCATTAGCTTCGATAGATTTGCCCCCTATTATTGCTAAACTATATTTCTACAAGCTGAATCGTAAATATTAGGTATAACCAGTTACAAAAAAAGTAGATAAAAATAACCAAGGGATAGGAATTGTATTTTTTTAAAGCTTATTTATGTAACTAAGAAATTTCTTTTCACAAATTTTAGTGATCGGAAACCGCGTGAACCTTGCAGCCCGTATCATGGTCAAGTACCAAGAAGAACCGATCGTGCTAGACTCCACCACTTACAATCTGAGCCGTCAGTCGCTCGGGGATGCCTGCTTTTACCAACTGCCAGGCAAAACGATGAAAGGCATTGAAAGCGCAGGACGTATATATGCATACAGAATACGCTCTCAAAAGTACAATTTTATATTATAAAACTAGCCGCCTTTGGCAATGCGTTCGAGTAATGCGTTCTAAAATTTTCAATTAAGTCACATATTCATTAGCTTTGAAGTAATTCCGGGCATTGATTGGCCTGAAATTAAAAATGTTTTTTCCGTGATGCTGCCAAAATATTAAATATGTTTTTTTAAAGAAAGCGAAAAAGGAAAAAATAATATTGAATAAATGATTTAGAAGTTGCAAACGATTATAGAAACCTTGGCTTTGCATTTATTTTTTTAGAACTATCACATTTTATAATTAAAAAAAAATTAATGAATTAATGATACAGATATTACAAAAGATTATAGAAATATGCCATTAAGTCGGGATTTCAATGCATATCCTGTCTAAATTCAATCATGTTTACCATAAATAAAGATTTGTTGAATAAATGATTTAGATATAGCAAACGATTATAGAAACCTTTGCGTTGCATTTATTTTTTTAGAAAATATCACATTTTATGTTTCTTTTACTTTATCCAGTCACGTGCTAAAAGTATCATTTCTTTAGACTTGATTTACGATGATAGTTTTTTTTTATTATTTGAACTTCCGTCATTGTTTTCTTTTATTTTATCCTGTAACGTGCTCAAAAAAACATGGTCAAATTATTTCTTTAAAAATAGAGGTTTAAGTTATACATTAAAACACTGATACCATTAGAAGGCTAATTTTTTTCTTTAAATTGATGTACAAATCATGTTTGTGCGATAATATTTTCGGAAGTTATAGCGGAAAAACGTCAAAATTTCGCTTAAATTTTAATTAATTCTAATTCAAATTAAAAATTCGGAAAAAGGGCTCCGAGGTGCACATTCCGGACCTCCAAGGTATACATGTACCAAATTTGGTAGCTTTAGGTCCAGCGATCGGACCTGTAGAGCGCCAACACACACACACACACACGCACACATTGAGCTTTATTATAAGTATAGATGTAAATTCTATACTAATTTTTTGTGTGTGCTTTCATATCTCTTATGGACAATGTTCACATAGTTGCAGAAAGTAACCTTAAGAGATCCGACAGTCGTGAATTAGGTCAGCATTTTTGATGACTTGTTATACAATTAGTAGGCCATAATAAGTCAAATGATCAAAATGGAAGTTTAGGCTGAAAGAAAAAGGTATCAGCAAATCGAATCAGTTTCAAAATTAGTAGGTGCATATTAGATTATATCTAGATTAACTTTTACAAACCTAATAAAACAAACAACGCACTGTAATTGTCAAAAAATTGGTCTTTGAGATCTTGGTGAATCTCCCATATTTCTGACAATCCTGAGTTCTAAAACAGAACTTTTTTTAAAGATGTTTATCCGTAAGCTTTATAGTTAAAAATGCTTTGAATTAGATGGATGAAATTTAAAAATGTAATTCTTTAAACAAAATGTTTAGAATTTTATGAATTGTGAACGAAATTCATGCAAAGGAAGCTGGTCTGCTTGTCAATCAGGGTGCGAGTGAATGTGATTATCGTAAAAAACGTAAAGAAATAATCGATTTTAAAAAATGACGCATATTTAAATAAAATTTATCACCGGGTTGACCATTTTACTTTTTCATATACGTAGCATAGACAAAATATTGCAATCGTCGAAAAATTCAAACTCAATATTTTGATGAGTCTCCACGTTTTAGATTTCCCTGAATTCGAAAAGCACATTTTTGGAAAATGTCCATCTGTGACAACTGTAGCTTAAAATCACTTTAAACTAGACGGCTGAAATTTGGCAAATGGTCTCTGCATCAAAATTTTCTTCCACCAAATTTCGAATAAAATCTGTTCAGAGAAAAATCTTCTGTCCAGCAGTTCGAATAAACAGTAAACAAACATGACAACTACAAAATAAAGAGAACTAGTGATATATAATTCAGAATATAGATTTAATATCTATGGTGTAAACACTTGTCAAAGTTTGAGACAAAATCAACGATGGATTGACTGTCTGTAAATCTGTACTTTCAGCTTCATCTGTACTTCAAACATATGACCCTGATAATTCAAAAAACGAGATGACTTAAATATTCCAAATGAGATATGAGATTTGCTGACTACAAGTGCAGTTTTGTGAGAAATTTTTGTTTTAATTGAATGAGAAAAATGTGTCTAAAGCACAAATTCAATTATTAAATATACTATCTATATATACGCATACTAGTTATTAATCCCCAAATAAATCACCAAGGATGGTATGATAGATTCAGTAAAAATACTAAATTCCCGTCAATTAATATTTCGTAATCAGTATACGATAATGTCATGCAATATGCTCTTTTGCCTTACAATATCATTAGAAAGTATGCGAGAAAGTTTTTTGGAGACCACTTAATCTGGTTTAATCTGTGCATTCGCTTGCATATAAACAATGCAACTCGAAAATGCAACGACTTAAGTAAATGAAAGTTGGAAAGAGACTTCTTATCAAAATTGCTCTTCAGTGACAAATTGTAGTTTTAATTGAAGACAAAAAACATCGCTTTAAATTGCATACTCGGTTTTCTTTGTTATACTATGAATCAAGAAATGCGCATGTATGAAAGTGTGAAAATAAAAATCTGTGCATTCATACCCTTGCCCGCGGTTAGTAATTTTTATTTGAGAAATGTAGGGTAACTTCTTTATTAGGGAGTAGTTTCGGGGTTCTCACTTGTTGATGAAGATTCTAGCATATCCTTGAGCAGTGAATTCTGTTTGTTCTTTTTCATCAGATTTTATTTGCGATTTTTCTCCTCCCTTTTCTTTTACCAGAGAGAAAGCAGTAGCACCAGAAAGTTCTGTTTTCTTGTTGGAACCATCTTTGAAGACGGAAGGTGAAGACAGCAAAGGAAAATTGAAAGCCACTCTGAAAAGCATGATGGATGAAAAGGAAAGATCCAGAATCTTGTCGACATCACTTCTGCCGGTTATCATTGTCGAGGGTCCCAGTAACTCTGGAAAGAGTTACTACACGTATTTTGCCGTCATGGAGGGCGAGAAGATGGGTTACAAGTAAATTTGAAAGCTGTTTTTATCAGATTTATTTTCTTTTTATAATATAATATACTCTATTACTATCTGTTGTTTGAACTGCTTTATATAACTCCAATACGGAACTTTTCAAATTTTTCTAATAATTGAGACGAAATATATTCAAAAGAAGATAAATGCAATACAACTAACTTTGTTTCGTAAATTAACGTATCCGAACACGCTGAGAAAAAATCGATTTTCACTAAAAATGGCATTAAAATTTTTTTTTATTAGATAGACCAGCTTTTGTGTTATCCTAAACCAGTTTACTTTTGTCTCTAACTTAATTAGAAGTCAAGATGTTAATATTTTCCTAATGATCGGTAAACCAAAAGTAGACACTTAAATAACCGGAAGCACTGATTTAAAGCTTCAAGAACATTAAAAATTTGTATAAACACAAATTAAGGTTCGAATACGGAAAATGTTTTGCACAGAAAAACACAATATACCATTTAGAGTTTCAACGGTATTTTGTGGGAAATTTGTACCCAAAAAATTCTGAATGCTCAGATTAGGACATTTATGCCTGTAATGCATTTTAATGAAGGTTTAATAGGATAACTGAATATCCTTAAGATTATTGGAGTATATCCAAGAGGAAATGAAGTTAGATCATTTGTTGAGCTTGACAAAGACAGAGTAAATGAATCTAGACGGCATTCACTGCCAAATGCAAAAATTGCCAGAAAAAAAAATGATTAGAAAAGGAAAATTATTAAAATCTGAGGAGAAAGAAGGTATAACCTATAAATGTGGTGAATTTTACGTATGTACACACATCATTTATTATTAAAGCATACCAGCAGATGACCGAGCTCCGCTCGGAGAAAACAGGTATCGAAGCTAACTCGAAGATTTAAATTTTCAATTGTGATTTATCAAAACAATACATGCCATAAGAAAATTTGTGAAACCATTGGTGAAAAGATAACCGGTTAAACCTCGGCTTTTCATCGTCCACCAGCGATGTCATGTCTTGATGTTCCATTGGAAATCCCCATCTGCACTGGTCTCTTCCATGTTTGCTGACCATGCACGGAGCGCTTGGGTTCATATCACCACACGGGTTATGGATCATCCATTTCGAGATCAGTTCCGGATCATCCTCTGGAAACTTTATTAGTTCGCCATATTGGCTATAGATGGCAGCACGTTACCGCTTGAAACCTATTAGCCATTATGGCGAACTAATAAAGTTTGAAAATATCCTATCTGTAACTCCGAACTGCTTGACCGTAGCGCTTCAAAACCGGAGCCAATCGATTCCTCGTGGCCAAAAACCCCAGACCCCCAAGTTTACCGGAGTTTATTAATTCTGGGGCGATTTTCGACTTGGCAACCATTCCTTGTATTATAGTATAAGATTATGGTATACTATAAATTCATTTTTCTCAAAATGATTTTTACTCACTTTTTGCTCACTTCAAATCAAATATCTCAAAATAAAATTATCATATTATTATAAAATTTGTCTTTATACTACTTTCTGAGGAAGGAACTAAAAGAATTTTGATCAAGTGAATATTTTTCTAATTTATAGCCGAGTGTTTAAATAATAACGTCATTAATTTACTAAAAATTTCATGATACAATTTTGTTTCGCTCTAAAATTTGTATTTATTACTATAACCAAGCGCTTGTAATTCATTCACTAGAGAAAAGTTTGTAACTCATAAGTTTTGTTCAGGTGAGAGTCATAATTTTGATGTAGCGAATTTCAAGAATTTGATAAAATTTATGCTTTTAGATACCCATTTTCAAAAATTATAAATGTTTATTTCAAATCTTTACATTCTGTTGCTAATATTTAACAGTCTTAAACCCAGAAATATGGTTAAAGTAAGGCCATACCATATTTTTCTAAAAAAGTGCTCGGAACGCATTCAGATATCTTTAGATACACTGAGTTATACAAAATAATCCAATTGTTTTTTGGACTTAAAATAATGTATGTATTTCAGTTTATCTTCGGTAATTTCCTTCTCAAAAAAAAGTGTAGTGGCTGCAATATATAAAATATAAAATGACTACACATAAAATAAATTATAACATATAAAATAAAAACCAGCAATTCCTTTTATTATTTGATTCATTTCGAATCACTAAAATAGAATTTTTTTCGGTTTATTTTTAATTTATAAAAAATAATTTCTTTCTTCAATCCTTTCTGTATAGCAACCGAATATTCCAGTTTCCACCTAAGATTAAAAATTAGGGCAAAAATGTTAATTCTTTTAAAAATCTGTTTCATGTTTAAATAATTTAGTGTAGAAAAAAACTTTTTAAAGTTTTTTCTCACTTGCTCAATAATAGTATTCTTTCCAGCCCCCACCCGGGGCCGCGGTGGCCTGCTGGTAAGGTCTTGGCTTCGGAACCGAAGGGCTTCAGGTTCGAGACTCGATTCCACCGAAGAACCGTCGTGTGAGGGGGTCTCTTGCACGTTAAATCTGTCAGGCCAAACGTTCTCCAGCTGGTGTGGTGTGGAGAGGGGGGTGCCAGCTCAGGTGTCGTCCTCGTCATCTGACCTTGGTTGAAAATTACGAGGTCCGTCCCAAAATAGCCCTAGAGTTGCTTCAAAACGGGACGCTAGTATAACCAAGCCAAAAAAAATCCAGCTTCCACCCCCCTCTTATTTTACAATAAACCATATCTTCCTGCAATATTATGAAATTATGGGAATATTTTTGGAGAATTTTTTACAAAATCATGATTTTTCTAACCATGTAAAGCAATCTATTTCCAGAATATGCAGTTGTTGCACGATAGAAGATTCACACTATGATCCTTTCCTGACCATCGGACTGCTTCTCCAGAGAATACTAGAGATGTCTCAGATGGAGACGGCCTTCGAGAGGGAGCAAAAGATTCTAAAGGCTTTACCTCTTGGATTCGATCCTCAGTTATACCTTCTCAATCATCTTTTCCATGTGCAGGTGAATGTTTTTTACTTTTCATAAGATTACCAATGTACCACCAAGTTTTATACATATAAACGGGAATTTTTTATAATTGAATACGTAGCATTTCGAATTTATCTCTAGTTCCAGGAATTTGTATTAATAAATTGTTAAAATAATATTGCAAAAAAATTATATTATTGGTTAAAGAGGTTCCATATATTATATCTACAATGATCGTATGTGGATATTCCAAGACTTTATTGCTATATAATGTATTTTATTAAAAAAATAATAAAATATTGTAACCTTTAATTTTTTTAATGAGTTAGTTTAGAATTGTAACGCTTATTTTGAAATTTTATTGAATATTTGTTATATTCAAGATGCTAAATATTATTCATTAATTGAAATTGTTTACCTATTTTCCGAAATAATTAATGCTAAATATAATTGTCGTTTTAATTAATATTTATCATAAATTTTTACAGTTTACTTATTAATTATATAGATTGTTAAATATATTAAAACTGTTAAATATCGAAAAAAGAATCTTTACTGCTTTTATTAGATTGATATTTAACTTTCTCTTTTGTTGTGGGTTTTTTTAGATCAAATTCTTTTTTCAGAATAAACAGAATTTATTTTTAAAGTGGTCTCGTCAGTTTAGAATTAGATAGATAAACCATATCCCATTGTCACAAATCACTTTTATTTCTAAAATGCTAGAAAAATTTGATTTCATTTCAGTTTCCAACACCAGAATTCGTCAATACAGATGAAGATTTCATGCGGAATGAAATTATTAGACTTTTGAAACTCCTGTTTCGACAGGTTTGAAGTTCTTCCATTTTGTAACTTATTGATAAAAACAATTTTTAAAATATCTTATTGATAAATCTTTTAAAAATTATTGTAAATCTAATTTTTTTACACTAAAGATTTGCTATTGATAAAGCTTAATTTTTTTTCCCTGTAGGAAAGAAATAAAGTTAATTCATATCACAACTATAAATTCTTTAACAGCTTAAAATTAAAGTCATTGAAATTATAAAATATTTTTTCCTAGAATATATTTAATTGTGCATAAATAAATAATATTGTTCTATTAGTGTAGAATTCAGCATTTAAATGTTAAAGGTTTTAGTAGAATTTCAATGTTTTATACAACCTTCTGCTTCGTCAAATTAATTTTTTAAATTTATAATCTCGTAAGAAATTTGAATTTAAATATATGAGGGTAAAATTATAAATGAAGTATGCAAATGCGCATAATTTTGAAGATACTCCAAAAATTATTACAAAATCATTAATATAATTTATCAAATATTTAAGGGCTTTGAAAAATATTATTTTGAATTTAAATTGACCCATTTTAAATTTCCTTCAACTAATTAAATGGCTTTAGCTAAAGTTATTAATTAACTTCAAATAGATTATCTAAATCTTTATTGCTGAATAAAAAGGCAAATATTAAGACAATATTATTCCAAAGCAATTGTTTTTTCTAGCTGCAAAAGAAAAGTAAAAAACATATTTAATTTGAATTTTTAAAAATTTAATTTGCACTCGCAAAATCGATAAAATTTGCTTTTAACAGGTAAATATGCGATGAATGCTCACACAGAGCATTATGACCGGTTACTTTGAACCCATTTTTGAAATCTGATAAAATTTTTGATTTAAAATTAATTTTTAAACAATGATATGATTTAGTTGAAAATCTTTATTAATTTCTGAATAGCAGCTTTTCATGTTCGAAGGTTAATAACTGTACACTGTAAGCGACCTGCTTATTTTAATTTGGGAATAATACTCACTGTTTTCTGAAAAGTCATCTTATAAGATTGAAATGATGATATATATTTCCCTTTATATTGCAAGAAGTAGATAATTAGTACAATATCAAAAATTTATACAAATTTTACTCACAGATTTAAGAATTATTCAATGCAACACAATGCTTCAGAATTGTAATGAAAACTTTAAAAAAATAAAACGGAACACAAAAAAGGTTTATTAAAAAATATTTGCTCAGGGATATGGCACAAGCGAAATTTGGTAAAGGAAGACAGGTCAATACAAAAAATGGGGGGGGAGTCATTTTTGTACAACGCTGCTGACAAGTAGTTCATCGTACTAATACTTGCAATATCCATAATACAAGAGTGACTGTCGTATGCATTGGGGTATCACTGCCTCTTTAGTCAGCGAACTTTCCAACGACGTCATTAGAAACAACACCAGTTTTGCGGTACACAGCTCAGTTGATGTTTTTTTATCAATCAACCGAATGAGTTATTGTTGTGGCTGCAGATGTGAAATAAAAACCTGATATTTTTTAAACTATC
This sequence comes from Argiope trifasciata, assembly GCA_026543055.1. Classification (NCBI taxonomy): domain Eukaryota; kingdom Metazoa; phylum Arthropoda; class Arachnida; order Araneae; family Araneidae; genus Argiope; species Argiope trifasciata. The sequence goes on along the minus strand of JAPMOQ010010464.1, from coordinate 78,691 downwards.
CACAAATCCCTTCAACGGAACTTCCAAACTTTTCGAGCTAGTGATACAATTTTGAGAATTTTATTGAAAGCATTGCAGTCAACTGTTCTGTAATTTAAAGACTTAGATATCTTTCCATGTACATTTCTTGTATTCGCACTGTGTGTAATTTGTAAAATATAAAAATATTTGGCATAGCATATGTATTTTATAAACTCTGTATATTTTATATGTTTTATATACTTTCTTCTAAAGTTTGTCCATGAATTCTGACTCTAGTAAAAAACAATAAATAAATAAAATTAGATTCCAACTTTTAGTCTGAAACTTAGTAGTGTGAAAACGTTTCAGGTTTGGTTTGTCTATCGTAATTTATTTTTACAATTCTCTCTTAATTCAATACTAGCATGAACGTGGGAAAATAAGAAACTTGATATCGCCGCAATGTGCATGAGTATGACAATGAAAAGTATAGCATTAAAATGATTTTAAAATTTTATTAAATTCATTGAACACAACTAAAATTTGCCATTGCTAAAAAAATTATTTTTTTAATGTTAAAGTGATGCAAAAATGGTTTTTGGTGTTACAAGATGACTGAAGAAAAATATTATAATTTTGATTAACTTTTACAAAAAATCTAAATAAAACTTTGAAAACTCGTTTTTCATTGAATATTTATTACCCTTAAATTAAATTTGAGCAAAGAATCCAAATTTCTGACCTATAGAGAGTTGTTTTAAAAAATTGTTTTGGAAGTTAGATTTTTATACCAATCTGAAAATTTATCGTCAATATTTACTTCCTTATACTTATTACCCTTATAAGGAATCTTTTTCATTAGGATAATCTCTTATGTTTCATATATATATATGAAACAAATAATAAACAACAGCAAAAAAAAAACACCCCTAGAATTCTTTCTACCCCCCCAATTGAGTATAGAAGGAATACTACCGTATCACATGGTCATATTACGGAAATCGTCAATTCCAAATTTCAAAGAATATTTACATAAACAGTATTACATAATAAAACATAATAAAGTAATACATAAGAGTATTACGTAATTTTGCAAAAATGTGTACTAACTGCATTATTTTTATTTAGTTCGCTGAAGAATCTCTTTTGTTGATTGCTGTCGATAATGCAGATTCCATGGACGAGTACTCGTGGCTTCTACTCCGCCATCTGGCCGAGGAAGGACAGTTTGTCCTCATTTGCAGCATCGGGGAAGACTACCGTGAGCCCTCAATATCAGCTAGCCTGATATTTCTTAAGGCTCACACCAGGATCAAAATTGCGGACTCCTCCGATATCTATTACGGCTCCCTTATTTGCTGGTTTTTAGGGGTGAAAGCAGTGCACAAAGAACTCTACCAGTGAGTCAGACAGCATTTTTGATCGGGTGTAGCGTCAGTGATCCCAGAATTTGGAGGCAAACTTGGCGACTAACTGTCGATAATACTGTAAACTTCCAGAATTTTAACAACTGAGCCAATAGGAATTGAGATATGCTTAATTGTCCCAGAACTTTCTCTGCCCGCCTTCTGGGAACTATAAAAGGCAGGCAGTCTCAAGCTATTGTAATCTATGAGTTATCTTGAATAACCATGTATTTCAAATTAAAAGAATTCACTTGGAAAGATGGTCTACTGGGGCCATTAATATCAAAATTCTACCAACTCTATTAATATCAAAAATCGATGAGTTATCCCGAATAGCCATCTATTTCGAATTAGAAAAAATTTCATTTGGAAAATTAGTTTACTTGGCCATTAATATCAAAATTCTAACAAAATCCAGTACTTTTTATACAAAATGGATGTTTGTCTACTACAGCAAGATCTGTCATCAGTTTAATTCTAATCTGACACTACTTTACAATTCTGGCATTAAGAAATCACAAAAGATAACTTTTTCTCACTTCGTTACATTTTCGAATCATCATGTTCTCATGCGCATTATACAAGTAAAAAAATAGTTTAATCTTTGACCGAATTCTAATATTTTTAATTTCGGAATAAGAACTGCGAGCTTAAATCATCCATTATGAGGTACCACTTTTACGAATGCATGAATATATACATATCGATAAATAACCAATTTAAAGATCGATTTAGTACGAAATTTATCATACATTTAACATTCTAGTAAAGAAGTCATGCCAAATTTCCCCGTTTAGCCCGTTTGTAATATCATTCACATCGGTGCAAGCAGACAAACAGATAAACATTCTGGAGCGGGATTTAAATCAAAATTTGATACAAATTTGCATCCATTTGATTTACAGACATTATGCAAATTTCGTCCATTTGTCTAGTTCATTTTAATTTTCAATTATTCTGTAAATATAGGCACATTTCCAACATACGAAATAGTTCATTTGTCAATTTTTGCACACAAACAATAAGATGTATTACAAAGTTGTATTGTTTGAATTATTACATTCCACTTTCAAGAGTATATACAGTCAAAAAGAGAAACTACGTCCAAGTTTGCATAAATTTATGATTTTTGAGAAAAAATAACATTTACTAAATTTTATACTTCTACCTCGTTGTATTTTTAACTTTCCTTGCTCACAGACAATTAACAGATATTAATTCCAATTATGATTATTATGAACTTTGGAAAATCTAAATTCAGAAGATTCATTGTTAACTGTAGGTTGAATATTTTCTAAATATTGTACATAACGAAGTTTAAAAAAACTGTCACTCTTGAAATTAATATATCTGATTTTTATAGATATCTACAGGAGAAAACAAGTGGAAAGACCCAACTTTTACAAGAAGTGCTTTTGTCGCCAAGCGTCACAGAATTTACAAACCTCATACCGTTTGAAAACTTGGATGAACAGATGGAAAATAAATTTTTTGTCAGCGAATTCTCTATACCAAAACTTCAAAGCATTAAAACGGTAAATGATAAAAGTGGAAATAGGTATATGTCAATTCATGGTAAACCCAATTTAAAAATTAAGCAAAACACAAGAAAGTTATTGAAAGTTAAATAATTAGAAAGATAATTATTTGCTTTTCAAGATGATAAATAAATTAATATCATGCGGTAATTGTTTCAGGAGTTGTTGGTGAAAAACTGAGCAAAAACTTCAAAACCCATACAATCGACACATTTCTAATGATAATGTTTGAGAAAATTAATTTACAGCATGTAATGCAGTCGATACATTGACTACATTATTCATCAGATATCAATCCATTTAATTTCGATCTTTAGAGTCATATAAAATATTTACATAGAAGAATTTGGGACAGACTCTGGCGGCTTCAAAAATAACTATTTCATACTCAAGTTTTACACACACAAAATGAATCTAGGACAATATTTTCATGTAATAGCTTCAAAATTGTTCCATTTCTAGTTTGTTCTATTTTTAAATATTTAGTTATCTTACTATTTTTCTGAAGGTTTTCTTTTTGAAACTTTTTGTTAAATCCATTGGCGAATTTAGATATTTTAGGGTCTTCTGCAGTGTACATGATGAGCAGTTTTATTTAATAAAACGGATTATTTACCATTACAGTGTAACACATTTTTAACATTGTTAATATTTTATTTTAGATTACTCTTTATTAACTTACTGAAAATGCACTTGTTTGCAATTATCTGTTACGACTTCAGACTGCCCAACATCTAGATTTCCACACAACATCATTGAAGAAGATTCTTTGGTGTTTATAACTATTCAGAAAGCAAAATGAACATAGTAATAAAACAAACAAGAACTCGATAATATATACTTAGTAATTATTTTAAATTATATCGAATTAAAATAATTCAAAGTTTTATTGCTCAGATAATTTATTTGTATTGCAAACTTATTTTGACTATGGGAAAATTAATTTTTTTAGAAAACTTATTTGTTCTTACGCCCCCTCTCATACATTTCTGGACAGTTATTGGGTTAGAGATATGCCACTGATTAAATTCCTTTTACACGTTTCTTTCAGTAGAATAATTTGAAATACAAGCTGCACCAAAAGAAAAATTATTTTAGTTGAAAGTTGCAGATAAATTAAAATTCATATTGCATTTATTTTTATCATTAGATATACTTGTATTTAACAAATGAAAAAAGCTGTTTTTTTAGATATTCTTTAAATTTATATATTGCAATTATAATATATAAATTATACAGTAATATGAATAAGTATTATGTCATAAATTAGAATGAAGTTATTTCGTCACAGACAGTGTGATGTTACATCAATTGAAGACGATATTGATAATGTCAGGAGAATAAGAAGTAATAAATAGTGATGTAGGAATGCCCCTAATATGTCACAGAAGTAGTGATACATGTTGCTATAGAAATGGAAAAAAAAAGTCTGCCCTGTTACAGGATTGGGGGTTTTGAGATAAGATAGAAATTGTCTCAGTTAATTGATTTTGCTTCGTTGAGCAATTGCAAAGAAAACACCTCGCACCAAAGTCCAGGTGAAAAGTCCAAAGCTATCCATACAAAATAGCCATTACTTCCAAATTTATCTTCATTAAATGACAAACTCAAGAGAGGTAGTTGTGTAAGAATTAACATCGATTCAAAATGAATACAAAGATTTGAAATCCTTGTGTCAGAAAAGAACTTGGAATGTTACCAAAGTTGAAAATTGAAAGTTAGCAAAACTGCAGATGAATTTTTCAGATATTTTTTTTTATTTTGACTTACTACTTTAAAGAGTTACAAGGATATAAGAAAATGTATTAATACAAAGGTAACTGGAGAGCAAACGATTCCTGGAAATTTTTCCAAGCTGCAGAAGCTGGAAAATCAAAGGATGTATTACGTAGATATTTGGATATATGTAGTGTTTAGTATGTAGCTATATCACTTGGTTTCACAGCTATAAAAACTTACAAGAGTGTTGCAGTAGCTCCCAAAGTCTCACTGGGGGTTACAAGGAATCTCTCAAGAGTAAAAGAAAGATAAAAGAATAGAGGAACCCTATAATAATAGAGACAAAGACCATAATAATAATAAAAAGCTTTGCATCATTATTCACCATTAAGCATAAAGATCACCAAGGATCCTTAGGCTTAAAGATTTTTTTATTTCTATTATATATAAGCTTGTTATAAATAATTTAAAATTTAAATATGTAGAAAAAATTTGGTCAGCTTTTTTATAAATACGTTGTTAGAAAATAACAAAGCTGCACAATTTCATTCGTTCGCATCTTCTGAAAACTTCTCTTAGAAAGCAGATTAAAGATTATAGTATCATCGCTCTTGAGACGGAAATGCAGTTAACAGTTGAAATTCCATCAGATAATAAGCAAAAGAATAATAAAATGTTTCAGGAGGAGAGTGAAACACATTTCATTATATTTATCTTTTAGTTTCTGTTCAGTTTCCCAAAAATTTTCGAGAAAAAACAGATGATATATATTTAAAATAGATAATGAAATTTTTTTAGATTCTTGCTTGTGACAAAAAGGAAGGAGTTGACCTGCGGAAAATGAAAATTACTTCAGATGTAAATGGTAATTTTCTTAATATATATATATATATATATATATATATATATATATATATATTTATATATTTTTTTTTTCTTCTTTTCCCTTTTTTTTTCTTTCTGCTTTAGTAAAGTAAGCTTTTTGGTTTTCAAAAGTATGATTCGTTCCAGAATTTCTAGATTTTTACTTTTGAACGGTTTTATCCCTCTGATATGCGATGCGTTATGATCAAGGCTACCACATTTCCGGAGTTCTTTGACTTTCATAGCTTTATATATGTTTTTTTTTCAATAATTATATTCTTCAATTTTTATGAATTGCTTTGTTTCATTTTAATTTGAAATTATTCAAGTGATTAATTTGATTTTGCTAATTTCTGTATTTAGGTTACTATGACATGATATAATCGTGATTTACTTATTACTAAATAAAATGTAAATATGTAATCCATCTTTAATCTCACCTCAGTTTTAATGAAGTCGCCGCTTTCTGGATATCAGTAAACGTGTAGAGTTTCGGTACCAAAGAATCTTACAAATACAAAGAGGCGTCAAAATATGTTTGATTCTATTTAAACGTATTTACATAAACACATAATTTTTTGTATATGAAATACCCATGTTCGGTATCGATTCTGTCAAGTATTTGTCATCGATTCTGACTTTCGGCGGGCATGGTTATACTAGAAATTATTGCTAATTAACTTTATTGTTTAAAAGCTGATTCCAAATTACCTAAACGATATCTTTCTTTTCTGAATGACAGATGCCGTAAAACAGAGTTTCAATTATTTGACAGTTCAAGATCGTTTGCTTCTGAAACGTGCTGCCATCCTAGGTTCAGTTTTTGATCAACATATTTTAGAAGTTGTGAGTCATGGTGTGACCACCAAACAAGTATGCTGTTTCATATTTATTTTCAAAATCACAACATTATTATAGTCAAATTTAATTTATTAACAGTCAAATCTGTAAAAAAAATCAATACATAGCTGTGGTATCTGACCACGCTTCCAACGAGCTATCCATCGTTTATATTGCGTTGGCAACGGTAGGAACAAGTTAACGGAAAAAGTGAGAGCGAATAAAATTTTATTGTAATTTTCCCATTCTAGTTATGGAAATTAATTATCTAAAACACTAAAGTGGTGACATGATGACTATTCCTAATAGAGTGCAATTTCAAGAAAAAAAATTAAAAAAAAGTCTATTACTGTAAACAAATCTTTCAGGAACGTATTTTTAAAATTCTATGTATGGCATATACAATATCGGTAAATAAAAATGCTCCATCTAGATTTTGATACATTTTATGAATGAAATTGTTATTGTTGCCAATCTCCATGGCTTGACTTAGTCAGACCAAATCCAAAAATCCATTGACAAGAAGAAAATGAAAAGCGAGGAAGAGAGAAGAATAAATTTCTTCCCAAAGAAGTTATGAACAGTCTAGATCGTGTTCAGCAGACGCCTGATGTTGGCGGCTTTTCGGGCAAGAATTTTCACCCTCAGCATTTAAGGTGGTCACTAGCAAGGCGCGACAGACAAGAGTTGATTTTTCTATCACCAGAAAGAATTAAGGCCCGGCGGGCTAATAAGTCAATCAGGAGTAGGGGGAACCAACTGTTTCTTCTTCTTTTTTTAGGAATGAAACTAAATAATCAATTGAATGATAACATAGTAACAGAACCACAAATTTCTGTTGTTTAAATATTTCGAACTATACGATATTTATATAAAAAAAGAAAACTATCAGTTGAATAAATACATATATTCCATATATACAAATATATATGGGTATGGAAAGATTTATTGAAAAATACACAGCATATTAAAGTCTACATTGCAATAAACAATATAAATATGCAAAACTCAGTGTACTTGATGGAAAATAATTATTTCATAGAATTTTATTTAGCTTGCATTTATTTTGAGAAAGAACTTATTTGAAAATATCAGCGCAACTTTAACTAAAATCAAATGAATTTTAGTGGGAGAAATTTAAGTAAATTTGTTACATGGATCTTTGATATTCTTCCATCGGATTATAAAACATCATTACTTTTTAAGGATTTCTGGAAAGCAAATCTTCGTTAATCTAGAAAAAAAAAATACACTAATTTTTTTTAAATTTCATATATTTCGTTTTTTATAATACCGTTCTACCAGAAAGGATGAAATGAATGCTTTATATATAAATTCGTGTCAATAAAACAAATTCTTAAGAATAAAATTATCATATAAATTCAAATAATATTATATTTTGCCGGTATTAAAATGCCAGACGTACTTATTTAAATAAATAATTCATGCCTCCTTTACTATATGTAATATTGTCATAATAATTCAAGTTAATGTTTATATGGATCTTTGACACTCTTTCGTCAGGCTATAAAATATTATTACTATTTAAAATGAAAGAAACATGGCTTAAATTGCGCAAATTTCAATTATTTTAATTTCTACGTATTTTAAGAATCAATAATTCGTTAGCATATTTAATTGTTCCTTTATAGTCCCAGTTAAATTTGTAGTCAAAATTTAAAATTATAAGGATGAAAGTCCAATCAACAAATAAATTTCGTTTAATGAGAAGACGCATCTTCTAACTCACTTCAAGGCAATCGCCAACAGTCTCTTTATGGCAAGAACGCCCGATGAATCTTTTAAATTATTTTTTTTAAATATTAATTTCACACTGTAGGTAGTTGAATCCCTCAACCATCTTCTGCAGAAAAACATTCTATCTTTCGCTTGCACGTCAGGTGTGATTCTGGAAAAATTACCTCCTCAAGATCTATTCAAGCATTTAGAGTGCTACAACGTCTGCTTTTGTTCCAAAGTATCAGCAAAATCACCATTCAGAAATAGTCGAGTACACCATTCGCATGCAGGACCCTACAGTCGACTCATGTTTCGGACTAAGGTGTTCAGGTAAGCGAATTGTCGAATCAATGAGCAGAAATACAAACTGCACCAAAAACTTGGTATAAATCTAGCAATCCAAATGGGTTTTCTGCTATAGATAAAGGCTATGACCAGAATATCATTCGTAAAAAAATGTAAATATCCATCAAAGTGCTATACAGGAAAAAAAGTCAGACAAACGGCTATAAAATTTGACACACAATTACAACTTAGATGTAAAGTGCAAATTAAGGAGGGGGGTTTTATCACGTTACTTAGATTTCAAATAAAGTTTATATTAAACCAAAATATCAAAGCTTTCCCTCAAAAATTTATCAGATTATTCTGCACAAAAAATCGTTTTTATACCATTTTAAAACCAATAAATAAGTTTTCAATTAAAACAATTTAATTTCCGTACATTTTCTATACATTAATAAATTTTTAAACACATTTTAAAGTATTTTTTGCACCAATGCTTTTCCTTATTTTAGTAATTACATTAGTACACACTTGGATTACGATGTTATTCAATATATTTTTGCTTTCTCTCATATGACAAAATGTATTGTCAACTTCTCTGTCTTTTGGAGAATCAAACGTTTAGAAATCTACTCGTTATTTAATCATATTTTCCTACTTCTCTGTAATCTCTCAAATACTCAAAGCTTTAAAGTGATTAGTTTAAATTGGGTTCGCAGTCTTAACCAAATCAGTAGATTTCTGTCAAATACTAGATAAAATTGATACTTGGAATATAGTCTTCCTGTCTGTATCTGAATGCCTCTTTCTTCCTTTAGGCTGTGCATCTTGTCTTTTATGACCAAACAACAGTACGACAACATGAGGCGAGATATCATTAATGAGTTGGAAGCGAAAGGATTAAACTGCATCGCTTGCAAAATTAAGCGAGAAGAAAGCGTGCAAATGGAATTTGCAATGGGCGACATGCGCTGGTAAGCTAGAAACGTAAATTGAAATAATATGAAAAATGAAAGTTTTAGATATTCCAAAGATTCTAATAAGTATAGGATGGAGTAATAATATATATTCAAGCCACTCTGATATATTTTTTTATTTAATCATACAAAAAATGTCATTAAGACTAGGCTTTAAATCATATGACAAATCATATAATAGAATTCAATTCATAGAATAGAAGTTAATAATTCGTATTGTATAATAATATAATAATCATAAGGTCATTAAAAGCAAGGTCAACGAAATCTGAGGGTCTCCATGTGAAAACTCGTTCATGAAATATCAATAAGTGATTAATCATAGCGGTGAATTGAAAAAAATAGAGTTTGTACTGAAGCCTTATAAATTCCAAAACGTTCAACTTCTCACTGATGAAAACACACGCATAAGGTTTCAAAGAGGTCGCAAATCAGCGCGAGGAGAGATTATTTCTCACTGATGAGAAGATCTTTACTATCCAGCAAATTGATTACTTCTAGAGCGGTAGGATCTGGTCTATAGACACTCTATGCACATCAGTAATTGTTAAACATCGCAAAAAAGAAAAAAATCGGTGATGGTCTGGGGCGGAATATGCGCAAACGACAAAACATATCCGGCTTTTTGTGGATGAAGCCGTTAAAATAAATCAAAAGTGTACCAGCGGACATTCTAGAAGCTGTTGTAGAAAAAGCATTTTCGCGGTGTAAACTGGACTCTTCAGCAAGATTCCACACAAGAATGGTGTAGGTTGCAATTTCTTGGCGTGATATAACCTGGAGAATGGCTACCATAATCGCCAGATACTAATCAATATAAATCCATTTTGAAGTCTAGGCCTGCACCAAACTACAAAAAAGTTTACACTCTATAAAGCAATCACTTGGAAGATATTAAGATACATTATTGGTAAAAAATTTGCAGACCATCGCTGAAAATTTCAATATACCCTTGCGACTCCTCATCGCTTGAAAAGGTCTCACTTACTTATCTGATCACTTGATCAGATTAGTAATGCTAATAAGTTTAAAAGAAGGAACATTTTATAAGTTAGTACAATTTCTAAATTTGATTCGACTTAAGTTTTGTCGGAAATGGGCATTGAATGGGCAGCAAATTTACACGAAGATCAAAAAGCCTTGTTCCTACCTTTAAAAGATTTTAATCACTTACAATTTTGAGACTTGTTTGTAGCTTTTGCCATAATCTCATTTTGATTCATTTATTTTATTGTAAGAAAATTTTCAAAATATTTCAGTGCACCTCTGCAGATGGACATGAAACAGTGTGCATGTTTGGAGAAGCAGCCCAAGATTTATCAACGTCTGGCATACATCCATGCCAGTCACGGAAACAAGATACAGTCCATTTATTTCATCAAAAAGCGAGCACAAGCCTCGAATACGATTGGATATCCTGTACAGGTAAATTTCGAGTTTCCGAGACATCTTGATAATGAAAAACAATTTAAAAAAATATTTTACAGCAGGATTATAATCTCTAATAATAAAGTAGAATGAATGAATAAATCATTTTTGTGTACATATATTAGGTTGCTACAGAATGGATAGCTAGATTTAGATATAATAAATTAAAATCAGATGTATTTTGATAGATAGAGACAAACATCTCACAGTAATTATTTTAGAATTTTAATAAAGAAATTGTATTAAATTTCCATGTTTGCATTCAAGAAAAGACTTTGTTGCATGAAAATGTTTTGTCCTATTTTAAAATCTAAGATATCCTCTTTTCAATGATAACATTTTAATTGTTCCAAAGTTTCTCGTCCATTTTTAATTTACCTTAAAAGATATTTTAAAATTAGTTTTGCAACAATATATTTCACTGTTAAAAAGAAATGCTTCATTGTTGCTGTAAATATTTTGCCCTCCAGTTTTTCCTCCGGTGCTGATTATGAAAGTATGGAGGCTTAGTTTTCGGCGATGGTGTCTGTTTAAAATATACTTTTTATGCACTTTTTTAAAATTTCGACACAATTACAATAAAGTTGCAAGCGAACATTGATGAAATATGTAATTCAAAATGGTTTCAGCATGAAAATTTTTGTGTTCAACTAACATCGTTTACAAGTTTACATTGCTTCCTTTTTTCGCAGACCACTATTTAAATTTTTGATGAGGCGATAGAAAATTGGAGATGTGTATAACGTAATAAATGGAATAATGCGGTGCTTCTTCTTATGCATTTATCAAAAAATTTTTTTTAATATTTTGATGAGGAAATCATTTAGAGTAAATCTCACATAAATTATTTAATTGACCACATAAATTATTTAATTGAATATTTCAGCAACCATCAATCCCAGGGAATCAGGTAGTCGTAAAAGATGGCTTTAATAAATCTCAATTTGAGATCACTTTATTGAGCGTAATTGCTCCAATCTATATGCAATTTAGAGCATTTCTAAACATCATGAATTCAAAAGCAGCTGTGATACATTACTTTAGTTCTTTCAAACTGTCACATGATTTCAATATGGCATTCCACGTACTCTCTGTCTATAAATTTTAAAATCAAACAAAATGTGTAATTAGTTATTATTTAATATTGCGTCTTCTTTAAATACATGTGTATTTACGGGCGATCTTCATAATTATTCTCATATAATCGCGTATTTTAATTTTCACAAACATCAGTTTCTTGCAATTATTTACATTGATAAGTCTCAAGATTCGAAATCTTGAGTCATTCGGTGAAAAATAACTGACAAAATTCATGAAAAAATAGTTTAGGGAATTATCTCTATAAACAAAAAAATAGAAAATATACTTTTATTATTTACTTTACTAGTTTATTTTTATAGTTAATTTAATAATTTCATCAGATTTTATTTTTACAATTTGTAAAAAAATAATAACTGAATGGTTATTGTGAAAAAATTTGTATCGGTGTAGAAAAAAAATGTCTCTGACAAAATTTTCACCAACGATTTTTCTTCAAAGAGTATTTGATTTAAATATCACTGTGGGAAGAAAAGATTCTTCTTCCCATAAATCTTAATTTATGCATCACTGTTTGTGTTTTTTTTTCTCATATTCCTTGATTTGTGTATTATTGGCTGCAGGTATGTTTCTTCTTTCCATAGGCCTTGATTTACGCCCCAGTGTTTGAAGAAATGCTTTTTCTTCCCGTAGGCCTTGATTTATGTGTCACTGGCTTAAGAAATGTTTCTCCTTCCTGTAAATCTTGATTTACGCACCAGAGCTTGAAGGAATGTTTCTTCTCCCCATGAATTTTGATTTACGTATCAGCGCTTGAAGACAACTTTTTTCTTCCCATAGGCTTTGATTTATGCCACACAGGCTGAAAGAATGTTTCCGGAAGGCCCAGCCAACACGATGGAGATTACCGAAGAAGAGGATGCTACAATGGATCTTGTTGCTCTCAGGGCTTCCATTAAGAGAACAATGGCCAAAGTGAGTGTCTGAATTGCAGAGAATTCCCTGTATTTGACCTTTTTATAGACATTAGAAGACTAGGAAGTCATCTATACTTATAATAAAGCTCAATGTGTGTGTTTGTGTGTGTTGGCGCTCTACAGGCCAGACCGTTGGACCTACAGCTACCAAACTTGGTAACTGTATACCTTGGGGGTCGGGAATGTGCACCTCGCAGCCCTTTTTTCGAATTTCTAATTAGAATTTTAATTAATTAAAATTTAAGCGAAATTTCGACGTTTTTCCGCTATAACTTCCGAAAATATTATTGCACAAGCATGATTTTTATATCAATGTGAAGATAAAAAAAAAGTTTTCTAACGGTATCAGTTTTTTTTAATTTATAACGCACCAATTTTTTAAATTCTATTTGTAACGAATTTTTAAAGAAATATTTTAACCATGTTTTTAGCACGTGACTGGATAAAATAAAAGAATGCCGGAAGTTCGGATTAAAAAAAACTATCATCGCAAAATAAATCTAAAGAAATGCAACTTTAAGCTGGATAAAATAAAATAAATATAAAATGTGATATTTTCTAAAAAAATAAATGCAAAGCAAATGATTCTACAATGCATTTATGAATAATGAGTTTTAGATTTCTTCATACTTTGCTCTGTGAGCCATATTTTACAAAATATTTTTATTAATATTTTAAATAAAAGTTGCTACCTCAACCAGTCTTCTCAATCAATCATTAAAACTGACTGATTTATAAAATTAAAGAATATTATTAGGAAAACGCGTTCTTTTAGAACTTTCTGTCCATCATCTTAAAGAAAATATTAATTTCAGGCCAATCAATGACCGGAAGTACTTCAAGACTAATGAATATGTGGTTTAATTGAAAATTTTAGAACCCATTACTCATGACGAACCAGCTGGTCGCCAAAGGCGGCTAGTTTATAATAAGTGCTCAGAAATGATTTTGCATTGCGGTCACGAAAAATACTTCAAATTTTAGAACTAATCGACAGAAAGAAATGTATCTAAAAAAGGAAGCTCATTTTTATTCCTGATGCGAGCAAAACAACACATTTGCGTTTCATTTCATTTTCGAATCAGTGCAATTACACAGCAATTTCTATTACTAATTTGAAATTTATAATTTTTTTTCCAGTCTGCCCTGCTTCTGGGAAATTATTATTATGCTGCTTTTTACATACAGCGTGCGCTCGCCATATTGGATATGGATACGGTTTATTTTTACGGTGTTTTCAGCCCGAGACAGATTAAGGAGATACTGGAAGGGTATGCTTGCTTTCATATCTTTTCTCAATTGAAATATAATTCAGTCTCTCGCCCAGGCTTTTCCTTATTTTCAGACAAGATTTAAGAGCAAAATTAAAAAATTAAAATATAATATTTATGAGTATGCCTTTTCTTTAGTCATATTTTCTGATTATTCACCTTCATCTTCCATATCACAAAACAAGAAATGTAAATCTCTATAAGCTACTCACGCATCAGGTTGATTGATTTTACTACATCTTGCCTCCCAAGCGCGATTACTCTTTTCTTCTAAATATCTCCTATTAATCCTATTTTTAAAATTTCATTGAATTTATCAATGAAATATGACGCAGAGACATTTCTTTAGTAATCTTTGATTGATTGTAAGATAGAACTTTTTATTCTTTGTTCTACTTATCTCTCAGATTTTGTCAAGTATCTGAAGATGTCCAAAGGCAATTACTAACATTTTTAAGAGGTCTTCTGTTTTTTGTTCTTTTTTAACATTGAAAATTATAAGAATTTTCTCCTGGGATGTACATCATCCACAGCCAAAACATGGTGCAAACAAAATGAGCGGCTTGTGGCCATGTTCATGAAGCATCCTGTGAGTTTCTAACAAATATAATGGTCAATCCACACTGTTTTCAGTGATTCAGTGATGAACGTATTGTTCAATGTATCAGAACGGCTTGAAAGATATTCCTGATCAATGGTGTCTCGCATTAGTTTGCATAAGCCAGGTCATTCTAGTAAAAGAATCCAAGAAATAAAAGATAGCCAAAGTTCATACAAGATTTTAACTTAGTTTCGCGAATTTCTGACGACCTAGTCATCCTATTGCAGAAACATTTTGAGTATAACATTATGGATTCCAATAGTTTCCAAGATGAATAGTTTTTTTGAAGGTAAATGTCACCTATTGTTGACTTTTGTTAGATACATAAGGAACTGTATTAGCAAAAAAATCAACGTCACTTACTCACAAGCAATATGAAATCCCTTATTAATCTTTTACGAAAGTAGTTAGCTTGCAATTATTTATCCAATGCGGTTGAATGAATATAGAGAGGTCAACATTATCAAATCCTTTATTCAACAAATTCTTTAAAATTTAACTAGATAAATAAAAAGGAATCTGTAAGCACAAGATTTTATACGCTATTTCAGTGATGTTCTTTGATCTTCTGAATGTTGCCTAGTATCGTGAAGATATTCTATCAATATTGAACATACTGTGCTAATGGGGATAACTTCTTAGAATTGACCCCTAAGTGACGCTGGGGTTCGCAAAAATGTACGCCTGGTCAAAAGACAAGGAGGTTAAATTCCAAATTGATATAATTCTATATCATTCCAAACTGCCAAATAGACTCTCAACATTTAATTACTGTTCTATTTTTTAATCTTTAGTCCTTTTCTGGGTACTCAATATTTATATCAGTTAAAAAAACTTTTATATGTTTAATTTTCTTTTCAAAAATGCTTATTTGGGGAAACGAAATGATACGGAAGTGAAGTTTACTTTTAAACTAGTTAAAATTTTAAAATAAAGTGTTTTTCTGTGATATTTTTTATTAAAAAAATTACAGAAAGGAAATTTTGATGGCTTCTTAATTTTTAATATAAGAATATATCCCACATGATCTTTTAACGGGTGCACTCAGTTCTTGGTTTTCATATATAAATTTGCAGTTATCAAATAACATAGTTTTTTCTTAAACGTTTTATTTTATTTTATTTTATTTTTTTAACAGATACCCATTACTTCAAGCCGAATCAGTCACTGCAACTATTGGAGTTCTTTCCCAAACATATGTTTCTGCCCGAAAATATGAGCTCGCGAAGAAAATTTTAAAGACAGAGTTCGTTGCACTCAGTTATTATCCGATTGACTTTGTTCAGGTATATGTGATTTTTTTAAAATTTTTCCAACATATTTATCAACAAAATAATAATCTGTCATTGAAAAAATATTGGGACAAATAATTTTTCTCACCCCCTCTCCTCTCTCTCTATATATATCACGTTGTTCATGGCATGATGACAGTTCATGCTTAGAAAGTGAAATCTGTTTTGTAATTGACCTTAGATCTCGTTTACTTCATGTGATGGGTGACAATCAGGTGCAATGGACCGAGTCTAAAATCAAAATGGTAGTGACTTTTAAGATTTCTTCACAACTGTCTTATAATTTCTTATATTAAGGATAATTCAAACCATGCATATTTGTTCTTCTTACCAAAACAATTTTGAAGGTGAAAGGATTTAGAAGTCCTGAATTGAATGCGATTTTCGGTCTCTAATTTTGACTAAATTTTAAACATCTTCACTGCGTTGGAAAACTCTCATTAATTTCTATCCTTATATCTGTAGGAAAGAAAGAGGTTCTTCAAATGTTCAGAAATTCTCAGGAATTAACAGAAAAATCTTGATGTCATACCTTCTTTTTCTGAATAAATGTTTTTTTTTCTAGCTTTTAATTTCCGTTAACGTAGTATAAAGAAAATATAGTAATTGTCAAAAAATTCGAATCCTAGATTTTGTCGAATCTCCATTCTTTTAGATATCCCTGAGTACGAAAAATATATTTTTGGAAAATGTATGTCTGTGACAAAGATAATTCAATAAAACTTTGAACTAGACAGTTGAAATTTGGCATGCAGTCTTGAGACCAAATTGGTGGATCTATCAAATCTTGAGCGAAATCTGTTCACAAGAAGTCTTCCTTTCAGATTTCTCAAAAATTAGTAAACACGATACAACTGCAAAAAGAAGACTGTTATTTGGACAAAATTCCATACACAGATTTAATATCTACAGTCTACGCACCAATCGAAATTTGAGACAAAACGGACAACGGATTGACTGTCAGTCGGTCTGTACTTTCGAAAACACGTCAACGCGATAATTCAAAAACACAATGATTTAAATATATCAAACTTAGCAAGGAAGTTTATGCGTCTCTTGATTTTTTCAGTGAAGTCATCTAGGGCAGGAGTACGATTTTGCCACTCAGGAGGGCAATTTTGCCACTTTTTAAGGGGCGGACACTCATTCATGCTTTTTCATTCACTCAATCCCAGATCATAATTTAGACCTGAATCAGAGAGTGATTACCATTCAACCAATACCCCCATTGATACTTCTAGTATTACTCTCGACATGGAGGACTTTGTGACCACGACAGATTTATGCGTGCATCAGTCACGATCACACAGGGGGAATCTTCGGCTGGTGGATTTGAAATCGTAACCTAACGGACTCGAAACCAACGCCCTACCAATCAGGCTATTCCGGCCTTTCTAAAATATTATTCAGATAACCAATTTTTATAAGATATTGAAGTTATCAATTACTACACGCTAGAAACAACGAATGTTGTTTATTTCTTATTACAAGTATTATTGATATTCATTTTTAAAGGGACATTATCATGCTGCCTGGGTAAAAATGGGTGATTGCGGGATGGGAGGGGGAAGTTTCTGACATTTTTAATTGCTGAATTATCACTTCTGTATTAATGTAATATTCTATAGACTAAATACAAGGAATTTATATCATTTATTTTTTAAATATATTGCAAATGTAATAAACTTTAATCTGACTTTTGAAGTGAAGAGAGATTCATGCTGTTGAGCAGATGAAAATACCGGCTTCTGAGAATCATAATTTATTGAGATTTCTTCTGGATTCCACTACCTCAAGAAACACAAATTATCAAATTACAAACGCATGCTCAACATGGAAAAATAAAATATCACATAGTTTCAATCTGGTTAGCAGAGTATTGATATCTTCTTTACTCACTGAAAGCCATCATGGGAAATACACTGATGGAAAAAAAAATCCCAACACCAAGAAAAAATTATTGTACAGTAATGAAATTTAAGGAATACATTTGTCTAGGTAACTTATTTAATTGATTAAAGTTTCAAGATCACAGGTAGAGCTTTTGGCGAGAAGAGCCATTTCAAATGTGAAATGTTGGTACATTAGTAACCGGTGTAACCGCCAGAATTTTGAATGCAAGCATGCAAACGTGCATGCATTGTGTCGTAAGGGTGTCGGGTATCAGTTTGTGGAATGGAGTTCCATGCCTGTTGCCCTTGGGTGGTCAATGCAGGTTGTGGATGACGCTGGAGTTGTCGTCCAGTGATGTCCCATACGTGCTCGATGGGGGAAAGATCTGGCGATCTAGCAGGCCAAGGCAGCATGTCGACACTCTGTAGAGCATAGTGGGTTACAACAGCGGTATGAGGGCGAGCATTATCCTGTTGGAAAACACCCCCTTGAATGCTGTTCATGAATGGCAACACAACAGGTTGTATCACTAGACTGACGTACAAATTTGCAGTCAGGGTGCGTGGGATAACCAGGAGAGTGCTCCTGCTGTCATACGAAATTGCTCCCCAAACCATAACTCCAGGAGTAGGCCCTGTGTGTCTAGGCCGCAGACAGGTCACTAGCAGGCGTTCACCTGGCCTCCTTCTAACCAACAAACGGCTATCACTGCGACCAAAGCAGAACCGGCTTTCATCAGAAAACACAACAGATCTCCACTCCGTCCTCCAATGAGCTCTAGCTTGACACCACTCACTTCGCAAATGGCAGTGGTTTGGAGTCAGTGGAATGCACTGTACAGGGCGTCTGGCTCGGAGCTGTGCTTGAAGTAACCGATTTGTAACAGTTCGTTGTGTCACTGTGGTGCCAACTGCAGCTCGAATTTCAGCTGCAGACACAGTATGATTAGCCACAGTCATACGCCGAATACGACGGTCTTCCCTTTCAGTAGTACCACGTGGCCGCCCGGAACCTGGTCTTCTTGAGGCAGTACCTTCCCTTGACCACTGCCGCCAATACTCATGCACAGTGGATATATTCCTGCCAAGTCTTTCAGCAATATCGCGGAAAGAAAACCCACCTTCTCGTAGCACTACAACACGACCTCGTTCAAACTCAGTGAGCTGTTGATAATGGCTTCTTCGTCTTCTCAGAGGCATCCTTGACTAACATTAACCCACTACGTCAAATCTCAACTGTAAATAACGATCACGAACCTTACAGCGCTTATTTAAAGCAAACTTCATTTGCATGTTCATAGTGTCTCTACTAGCGCCACACTTACGCGCGTAGCTCGAAATTTGAATCGACGTCATCCTTCAGATGTATAAACACGCCTACCAAATTTCATTTAACTAGCACAGATCCTTCCTAGTGTTGGGTTTTGTTTTTCCATTAGTGTATATAAATACTCCGTCTCGAAGCGTCAACTAGGGCAGGTGTGGAAAAAACACTATTTAACCTGATTACACTTTAAAATTAAAAATGCTAGGAATTTTTTTAATTGAAAAAATTCCAATATTTTGATAAACATTTTCTGTAGTATTACTAATTTCTGAAAGAGTGAACCGTTAATGGGTCGAAGGAAAAACAGACGAATCAGACTTAAAAACATTATTATATTTTGATGTTTAGTATTAGTGTTCAGAAACTGCTTTCATTTTTTTTTCCTTTAGGATTTTGGCTTTATGCAACCTCACATCATCAGTTTTGATAAAATATTCCTATAAAAAGTATGCACTTCAGAATAATATTTGCATATACTTTTTATTTTCAGATATTACAATTTATGATTTCGCTCTACCAATGTCAACGTCTCACTAAACCTCAGAGGAAATTTAAGACATTAGAAAGTAATCTCATTGGAATGTAAGTGAAGAATAATTTTTACTTCCTGGTACATATGGCTTTAAAAAGTTGATATTATAATCCTCTAAAAATTATATTTTAAGATTTTGATTAATATAAGCTTTTTAGATCTCAGATAGTTTGAAAACCAACTTTTGGCTTTCTATCCATCTGTGAATTCGACAATTCAAAAACAAGACGAATCAAAACAGATGAAATTAGATTTGCATCTTTACGGCATTACAATTTCTATCAGATTTAGAACGAAATTCTTCTGACCAAATCTAACAGTTTTTGGACGTAAATGTGTACGTGATAACTCAAAAATGCACCGCAGGTACATGAAATTTAGCATGTAGTTCTTATCCTTTAAACAGTAATAAGATCTTGTCCAAAATCTATCAACTAGTTGATGATCTGTCTGTCTGTTTTACATTTAAGCTTGGAAGCTAAGAACATCACTATTCTATACATAATAATTTTGGTATTACATCTTTACAAGGAAATTGCGACTATGTACTTATTATTTTAAGATAGTGACAAAGTGCTCCGTGTTATGTAAGTAATGCCGCGACTAAGATTATGGAATATTGATGTTTATGTAATATTAATGTTTTAAAAGAGACCATACCAATTGCTGGTTCGAAGAATATCCGTCAATCGACTCACGACACTTCCAGGAAGGACTGATAAGACTTCCCAAAAGAGGAACAATTCCATGTCTTATCTGTCCTTCTCTATGGACGTTGAACAAGGTAATTTAGAAACACAAATATTTAAAGGGATCAAATTTAACATTTAGTTTTATCATAAAAATTGTAAATGTATATAAATTTCGGACTAAATCTAATGGTGAATTGACCGTTTGGTTGCCTGCAAATTCAGGTATGCGTGAATGCGGTAGCTTAAAAAAAGTGTAGAATGCCATAGATGAAATAGAAATTCTTGAATAAATAGTAATTTTTAATGAATGATAAATGAAATGAAAAACTTTGGTATCATATGGTCATGTGACCAAAAATGTAAGTATTTGACGAAAATTTGGGGCTAGCCAGAGTTTTCCTTTAAAAAAGAAAACGTAAAATTAATTGTTGGTATATATAAGATCAAATTTCTAATGCATCAACAAGGCAAGTGATCCAATAGTTGCGCCCTCTGTGTTGCATTTCGGTATATATACGTCTGTAATAAGAAATGAACAACGGAAGAATGTTAATATGAAAGAATGCCGAAAGAAAAGCAAATATCTGTCTCTTCAACAGTTGCAACTATCGTTTTCTCTTCCATATAATTTTTAAATTCGGTTTCTTTTTATTAGCATCTAGTTTAGAATGGCCTTCTACCCACTAAGGATGCCAACTTGCCAAGTCGCCAAAATCAAAAATCAAGATGCACGGCAAAAATTATTTTACTGAATTATTTGTCTATTTTATCATCCTGATTAGTGATTTTGCATTATTAGGATTCTTGGCGAAATGAATAGTAGATTTCAATTCCCCTCCCCAATGAATTAGAATTCTTTCTTTATCTTTGAAGTTTCTGAGAAAACTATTTCACCCTGTTTTATTTTCATTATCAGCTGCCGTCAGAGATTGCAGAAATACGATGTGACCTTGAATTCCATCGACATCCGGCACATCGGCATCGCCTACATCACGGTCATCGAAATGAATATAAATAGAGGACATCTGACAAGAGCAGAAGAATTAGGTATTCTTTTGAATCAACAGAGCAGATAAGATTATTCAGATGGCAGTGATTGTTTGGATTGTTTTTGTTAAAAGAAACTATTTATTCGTGAAGCAATAAATAACACTTGCAAAATTAAAAATTTTTTTAAAAAATGGTACTCATCAACGTGGAATATTTTTTGTTGTCTCTTTTGTAACCTCCGCAGCTTTTTTCGTTTTGAAGTTTGTTAAATTCTGCATTGTCTACTAATTTTTGTGTTTAACTGAAAGACGCACTCTCATACACACCGGTCCTCCAGATTATAAGTGAATGATTTACAGCTAACAGAAAAAATCAGGTACCTACCTTTTTAATTAGGGAAGCAGATAACTCTATAACAAAATGAAATTCTCCAGTTGTTTCAACTATTTTCAGTAGTTACAAACAAATCGTTCATGTGATTGTAAAAAGTAATGAAAAATAATTTAAATCAAGTGACAAAATTATTTCTCCGTCTAATAATTTAGCAACATTATTCAAAAAAATTAATGGAAAAAGAAATTTAACAGCTAAGTGTAAATCTTCAGTATGAGTAATGAAATAATTTCTTATATTACAGTTAGTTACGATTCAATGTAAGAAAAATTACACTGTATATTGTTACGCTATTAAAATATTTCTGAGCAGAATTTTAACGAAATGAATAGAGATGGGTGTATTTGAACAGATTTAGTTGTTAGCAGCCGCATAAATAAACTATTTGTGCTATATAAATTTTACTATTCAAAACGAAATTTATTTTAAGTAAATTTTATTACAGGCGATTAGAACTTAGAAACATATTACAGAAGATTAGGCTACTCGTAGCTCTCTATAATTTAAGTTTTCTTTTAAAAGTTTTTTTATAATCTAAATTTTGAATTCTTCTCTAGAAACAAAAGAAGGATAACTCGGTGTTAGGATTAGAATATTCGGATTAAAGAATTATTTTGTAAATAACGGGAAAATATCGAAAATGAAGACTAGAGTATTCGGACTTTTTCAAATATTTCTAAAACAGAAGGATGAATATTAAGGGTAAACTAGGCACAGAGGTACAACTCAATTTTATAACAAAACATAACTTCAAGCACAAATGGTGGTGGCTAAAGAGAGTTAATGAATCGCAGAATGAATATTAAAAAAAAATTTGCATGCAAAAATGTACTCTATGACAAATATTTTTATAACTGCCTTCCTACATGTTTATACTTTGGGAACATATGTTACGTTTGTGAAACAAAATAATATAGTTTGTGTCTTGTTTGTGCTCTGTATGCCTGACCCATTTTTAAGCTCTGTTCCATCATTTTACAAATCTATGGAGGTAATTAACGTAAAGCAGAGTTCACACGAGACCAATTATTGAGTGCACTAAAAGGTCACTTCAGGAAGGTCACATGACCGCAATGGACCTATGGCAAATAGTTGTCTCGATGGAAAACATTCTGCCATCGAGGGTCACGTGATGTGACTTCCATTGAGTTCGATAGTTGACTTCGTGTGAACACTGCTTAATTCTTACTCTTAAGATTTTCATAACAATATGTTCAAACTTTCAGTTAAAATGAAGTACAGATTAATATACATAATGCCGTAATATTTTCATTTTGTTTGTTTTAATCAGTTCTTTTGATATTTATTTCTTTAAATAAAATTTTTATTAGATTTCTCACTTAAAATGTTACTATTCTGCAAAATTAATCAGATGCATTCTCTTACAGCCGAAGAAGCGATGAAATTTTTAGAATATATAAATGATCAAAAGACTATGCCCAAGATTTATATAAATCTTATTAAAATATATATGCATCATAATAGGTAACTATAATATAAAAGTTTTTTTTTATTTGTATTTATATAAACGAAATGTTTCACTTTTTCAAAGACGATATTTCGTAAGGTATTTCTCACTTTTTTGATGCTTTAGAACTCTACAAAACTTCACAGAAGATCGATAATGAATGAGATTTCAATGTTTTAAATATTTTCAAATTCAATTATCGTGTAATTGATTTATTATAATTGAATTTGGAATTCGATATAAATGACATAATCGGATAAAGAATTTTAGAAAAACGTACTTTAAGATTCTGTAATTATTGCTCCCATTTAAGTATAATAGAAATGATTTTACATTTCATATATGTGTTAAACTTACTGGAAGTTTCTCGATTTCTGAGGTACATGGACTGCTTTCGGATTCTGGAAAATCTTAAGCCTCATGTTAATTCTTTAAACTCAGAAATTTGGGCTCTCTACTACTGTGCACTTCTTACTGCCATGACATATAAATTCAAAGGTAAGACTTTAAAAAAAAAAAAAAAAAACCTTTTTCTGTTTTATGATTCATTTTCATTCTAATGCTCTTTGAAATGAACAACATAATGTTCATAAATATAAGTCACATTATTATGTAATAATGCCTAACAAGGTTATTTTTAATACTATGCACCTTAAAATAATGGCTTAGTTATCAAACGAGTATTTTTATTTGTTCTTATTTTTCTTTTTATAATTTTGTTTATTGTTAAATATAAAAATCAACCACGATTTTCATTTTTTTTTTCACTCCTTAATCAGCAATTTCATTGATTATTGACAAGAATAAATACAAAATTTTAAAAAGTAAAATTAGTCAGTACTCCATGCTTTTCTTTAATCTATGCCGATGCTTTTCTGTTAACGGATGTTGAACATCGAATAATGATTATGTTAAACATCCTGCATAAAAAAGGCTCTTTTTACGTGTATAATCTAAATTATAATTTTTTTAGAATCGATGAAAATATAATGCTGCTATAATTTCAAATGACTTTTTTTTGTAGTGTTATTGAAAATCTGCCACTTGAATTATGGCGAGAAGCCCAAAATGCCCCATTCCTAATAAGGACGCTTTATTCCACAAGAAAACATAAAACACTAGTTGCACAAAACATAGCCGAAACCTACACAAAACAAATCAACAATATACAAGTAATTTGCAATGGAGTTAACTTTTTTTTTAGATCATCCCGTGCGAAAAAAGGTGATGGGCATAATAGCATATCAATGACAGAGTTTAACAAAAAGATTTCAAAAACTCTCAAAGTAATTTCAGATTATTTGAATTTTGATGTGAAGTCGAATTACCTTCCATAATTATTGATTCCTTTATGAGCAAATATGTAACATAAATAATTAAATAAAAAATAAAAAAAAATTTATATATATATATATATATATATATATTACCTAGGAACGTATCGCCTATAATCCCATATAAATGACCATTCCGTATTCAAGGTTTCTGTATTCGCGGCATATTTATGGAATATATACCCCGTGAATAAAGAGCTTTTACTGTATGCAATTTCTTAATTAGATCTAATGTCCTGCCAGGTACGATAACAACCAACAAACGAATAGACATACGCACATACAAATTCTTTTGTTTATATTGCAGTTACATATATTCTTAAAAATTATTTTTTCCAGCTCTTCCTTAGATGAGACTTTTTTTTCTATTCTACCAGGAGTTGCAGAGGTCTCCGAAGAAGACAAAGCCACCGTTCACGACTGCAATGAATTTGTATGCTTCTGGCTGAAACACTGGGCGTTGTTGTTTAGTGGGGATCTCGCATTTTACATTTCTGCGGTCCTGGCTGTATGGTAAAACATTTTTAACTCTTTGATTCGAAAACTTATTTAATCTCCTAAACAGACGAGTGTTCTTTTTAGACACATTTATTATTATTTCAATTTCCATAAAAACATAAAAAATATACATTCATTAAAAATACAAGCGTAAGAGATCTGATACATATTCAATTATTAAAAAATACTTTTTGTATTTTTAATTAATTATTACTTTGATATAAACACAGGTACACCATTGTCGGCAAAAGGGTTAATAAATAATTTTTCTCTACATTACAGCAGTGATAAATGAAAATGCACTGCTCTTGATTTGTCAAATTTTATAATCTAACCAAACGGAACTACCTAAAGTGCAAAGCAATAGCAAAAACAATTGGCAATTAATATTATTGCGAATTATCAGTAGCTACGATATGATTGCAAATTGATAAAGAAATACTTTTTCAACGGTGTCTTACGACTATCTTAAGTTTATAGCAATTTCTTCAATGCAATAATCAAAAAGAATATTATTGCAGAAAAAAATTTCACAGTTTGAAAATTAAAAAATTTTTTTAACTAATACTAATTTAAAAGTCATGCAAATTTTTTTCTAAATTTTGTCAACTTAAAAAAAGTATTGTTTTGTTTAGCTTCCCGCTATACATTAAATGGTTGAATTGAAAGTCAAACAATGTGCATTGTTTTATCAAATACTTAAGTGGTTATGTATGTAATGCTTAAGGTGATTTTCTTACACTAATGAAAACTACAGAAGAAAGATTCTATGTGATAACTGCGCAATATACAAAACAAATAAAAGAAGTTACAATAAGGCAAAATTTAAAAGATATATGACCATATTTAAAGTTTTGACAGCGGTTATAGTAGTGTTATGAGACAGACCCCACTATTAAGGTTCATGTAGACAATAAATGGAACTTAACTAAGAGATTTTAAAATAATAAAGTTTTAAAGTCAGACAGATTGGCAGAATCATGAAATTAAGAAGAAAGGATTTATCTGAAATCAAATCTAACTCATATTTAAGCGAACTGGCTGGTCTCTGAAGCGATTAATTAAAACTAAATACAAACTTGAAAATCCATCTTATACCTCAAATTTCAATTCCATACGAAAGAAATTTTTTGCTCTTTGACATTCGATATAATGTGCGTTAGTTCGACATGCACAATGGTTCTTAAGTAAAGTTCTTTTGAATTTGCAAGTTTCACTTCTAAACCAGCCATCTGCTCACATTAGAGCTTTCTTACTCATGGTGTGTGTGTGTGTGTGTGTGCCTGCGTGCGTGCTGTTAATCATAACATCCGAAATTCAATATTAGATTTACAAGACTGTAAAAATCTCAACAATTTTTTCACAGACACTATATATTTTCTCGAAATTACAAATCTTATTCAGACGACTTCAAATTTGACATTTTTAATATCTGGCCATGCACCGAAAGGATTAAAATAAATATGATGTATCCAAGCGCAAAAAAATTGTTATTGAATTCATTATTTATTTATGAAATGAAAAAAAAAATGTCGTCAAGCTAAAAAAAAGTTAAAGAGAACCAATCTTTTCGTTACATTTCCAACACGTGTCTGGTAATATAAGTGAAAGAAATTTCTTTAACCTACCTAGAAATTTTTCTGCCACTTCACTTTCTAATTATATAAGAATCAGGACTGTAAACGATAAAAGAAAGTGAGAAAACTATAGATATTAAGAACTTCTAACGAGTTATTTCAATATATAGCTCACGAAAAAAGTAAAGCTCACGAAATTAATGGTATAAAATCACTTTTTAAGCAACAAACTTCCAATTATTTGCAGTTATCGAAAAGCATTCTAATACAAAAGTTTTTCATAATGATTAGACAATGATTTCCCTAATTTGATTTGCATTTCCAATTTTAATCCAAAAGAATTGTGAGAAAATGAAAATTTCAACCCTTCTCTACTTTCACCCATTCTGAATTTGTTATCACCAATATAATTCATAAAACTTTCTTTTTTTAATTCAAAAATATTGCTAAGAAATTTGAATTTACGAGTGACCCGTCTACTTCTTTAATGAAACTGGGAAATTACCTCTTCAAAAAGTTAGTTGGACTTCAAATACCCCCACAGAATAAGGAAACCATTAGATATCCGACAACGGATTATCTTAAAAATGGACATAAATTTTTGTCTAATTCTCAAAATGGATGTTATGTTTGCCTTATTCTCAAGATGAAAACTGTTATAACATAACAGAATATAAGAGTATTTTTAAAACACCTTTGAACTGTTAAATCTTTTTGATCAAGCTCATCGTCCATCCAGAATATGCAACTGTACCTCTAGTGACTTTTCTGTCACATTTTCAAAGTGTTTATAAAGAATATATTAAAACAGAACAGAAGAAAAAACAGAGCAGTAACAAGTTTAAAAAAATACATGTAATGAACGTCTTATGAAGATTGAAGAATTAGTCTTTATAAAAAAACTCCAATGCTAATTTTATATTGCTTTTTATAACCATGCAGACAGCCATGGCAATCGTGAATTAGCTCCAGGTAGCGGAAAATTAGAAAAATCGCTAAAAATTTGTCAACCAGAATCGATGTGAATTGCAAATTTGGGTCAATGTCAAATAGATGTTTGATAATTTCTCATTTGAAAAAGTTTTGGTGACACGAAAACGTATCATTTGAAATGAATAACTATAATGGAAAACGAAACTGATATTATACCTGTTATTACAGAAAATGAGCTGTTACTATATCTGTTATTACAAGAAATCAGTTGTTATCATAAGAAATGAATAATGCAGTTAAGGAAGAAATTGCCAAAGCTTTGATTTATATAAAATTATGGAAAAAGTACCATATAAAAATTTTATTTCAAATAATCCACTACATTTATATTGTCATTTATCTTTTATCAACCTCTTCAGCTTGAATTTGAATCATCATTTAAGGATTGACAAGATAATATTAATGTTTTTTTTTCCATCGCTTATTCAGCCAGAAGATTGAAAAAATCGTTTTTCCATTCACTCGACGAGAGCCTTGGCACAATATAAATAAACTCAGAATTAAACATGAAAAATTATGTGACTTTGCAGATAATTTCTTAATTGTATTTTAATTATTCTTGAAGCATAAGTATAAAATGTCTTTCACCAATTCATTTCGAGATAACTCCGACATGAGGAAATATAACTTTCATTCCAATTACTAACTTCCATTTTTTTTTGTTCATAAATCTATTGAGAATGCATTAATTTAAATTTCCACCCTCACGATGTTTATATACATTCACTCTCACAATATTGTTCATTCTGCGATTCCAAAACTCTCCATGCATTCGCGCATACGTTGGGATTAGTTTCTTTCGAAAGAGAGGGAGGCGAAAGATGAAATGAGGGGCTTAGATTCGGAAATAAAGTGAACTCGGATTATGCTCGGAATCAAAAGGCATAATAACCGCTCATCTTTTTGCATACCAATCCTTAGCGAAGTGCAAGTGCCAAAAAGCGCTAGTCTCAAGACCTTAAAAAAAGAACAGCATTTATTACAAAACCTTTCAAGAAAGAGCAATGGTATGCTTCTATCGTCTTTAACATCTTAATGTTTGTAAAAGAAAAATATATATTCAAAAATTATAAGAGAAAACTGAAATTTTCTGAATATTCGAAAGAACTGAATATTTCGTTTCTATTTGATCCCCATTCCATATAACATCTAACTAATATGTCGTCTATTTTGAGGAATTTATGTATTGGTTACGTTATATTATGTATACGGATATCAATTCTAAAAGATATTGCATAATTAGAGCGTAAACAAATAGGAACTGCTCGCTTTTTCCAAATGAGTCATTGTGAAGTATAAAATAAAGTCACATAGAAATTAATTTCCATTCAAACTTATTAATTTGGAATCCACAAATTTTTTCTCATAACTTCAAATCTCCAGGTTGAACAACTCTTTAATTTCATAAAATAATAACATTGTTTTAATATTTCATTGAATAGTGTTAATATTTTAATATTAGCACCTAACGGTCACGATATAACTCTAATAGTGTAATTCAGATTTTCTTTTTCAACTGTGTATGTAACTTATTTTTTGATTAACAAATCTTACTCGATCTATGGACGATAGAAACTTGTATCAACTGCGAAAAATTCTAATACGACCTCCATTTCCGACTTTTTTTTTGTAGGTGCTTGAAGGTAGTAAAGCGCGTGGAATGGAGTGATGCGCACTCATACTTCGAACGATGCTATGACCTAGCAACCTTGCTGTCAGACAAATTACGTGCAGATTCGTACTGGAGTGTGGCTGCCTCTTTCATTTATAACAGGATCCAATTGAGTCTAGAGGACAAATATGCAAACACCCTCAAGTTTGTGTCCACTAGAAACGTCATCCTGTCCGTGAGAATGCATTTTTTTCTCTTTTTGATCAATTCTTTCATCAATCAATTTAATAAGCAAATAATAACAAGAATTGACTACACATGGAGCTTCCACGGGTTATTGCTACGATATACTGAATTAAGAATACTATAAGCAGATATACTATAAGAATTTAATAGGTTTAATGATAAATAATATATCTATAGATGATACTAGAGATACGATCCCCTTTTTACTTTTTCAGTAAAAACTCATTCGGATTTGAAAGAGAGGGCAGAATGCCGGTAATTATTATTATGCCCACTTTCATTTGTTAAATGTGGTCTCGATGTCTCTAAAAGCAATTACTAGCAAAAAAAAATTCCAAGATGTGCAAAATTCTTATAATCATTACGAATCCAATACAAAATAAACTTGTAAATCTGATCCATATAGATTTGGCAATAAATGAAATGAAAAATTGTAATTTTGGTAGCATGGATTCAGAGGTTAATGGAAAGTAAAAGTGATTGGCCTTCGTTATCTGAAACCGATAGGGTTCAAATCTTAAGGAAGATATAATGAATTTGGAACTGAAGAAGAATGTTGTAATAAAAATTAGTATATCAGAACGATCACTTGGGAAATGCTCACACTAATTGGTCATTCTCTCCAGAAAGATTAGGGATCTACTTGGGAACGCGATCTCTGAAAATGCCATCCTAACAGTGATAATCCGTCCTTTATCTTTGCAGTCAATTCTTTAAACAAGTGAATAAGTATTAAGGCCTTACCACACGGTGAAATTTCTCCAGCACTTTTCCGTTTCTACCCTCAAAAACCGGTCAAGCAAGTTTCATAATCGACAACTTTTTCGAACAAGCTCGAAAATGTTGTCGGAAATATTGTCTGCAAACGAAATTCAACCAATCATGTGAAACTTTGAAGTGACGTCACACAAGTGACGTCACTTTCCTTGTCGTTTGCTGACGGAAAGCGCCGAAAATATTTTGCCGTGTGTTAAGGCCTTTAAAATATTATTCGAATTGAAAGTATATAGGGAGAAAGAGGAGAATACTACATTCCATGGTAACTAGAATAATTTTTGATAATAGTCACAAGCAGGGCCGTCGAGAGACAATGCCGGGCCCGGGGAAAAACCCCAAAAAAAATTTTTAGTCAAAAAAAAAGTAAATAACAAAATATATTTTATTGTACATATTTATTTAATTTAATTTACACTTATAATCAGACCAATAAAGCTTTCCGCGCTTTTTTGTTTGCAAAACATTTTATCACATTTTCGAAATCTATTTCCCTCGCTAAAGCGCTTTCGATAGCTAAGGTACCCAAACTATTTAATCGATCTTGACACATAGGTGACCTCAATACGTTTTTTACCCTCGCCAATGTGCTGAATGAACGTTCCGCTTGAGCTACAGTAACTGGTATTGTACAAAATATTCTCAATGCAATGCAAATGTTTGGGAATACGGCATCTATTTTCAGTTCTTTCATTTTATTTAATAAATTTATAGGAAGCAACTGATTTTCACCAAATGTGGCTCGGTGAATGGTTTTCAAATGAATTATTTCATCTGAAATTTCCTTGGCGATATCGAAAGTATACTTATTGCATAAATCCTTACTAGTTTGTACTAACAAGTCATCATCAGTTTTTAAATAATTCCACAAAAACCCGAACGAACCACATATTTCTTTCAAAGCTCGATATCGCCAAGTTAAGCTTCCGATAATAAAGTCTAAAATTTTGTAAAACACCTGTGTTTTTAAGTAATTTTCACCCATTATTTCTGTATCATTATTATCGTTAATTTCATCTGCAAATCTTTTCCTAAATTTACGCCTTTTATCATGCGAATTAGTATTAAATTCAATTTTCAAATTTTCTGCAACAATTTTGCATTCCGTCAAAATATCATTCCACTTTTCTCTAATATTTTTTAAATCAAAAATCAAACTATTGATATTGCTTTCTTCAATGTCAATAGTTGCATTTACATTTTGCAAAATTTTGTTTCTGTAGTCGATTGCCATCAATATTTTAAACCATATATTCGATAAAATTAAACACTCAAAAGAGTTTAAATACTTTAGAATGCCATTTAAATCAGATCTAGTTTCTGCAGTTAAATTAAAAACTGAAATTTCTTTAACTGCTTGTCGTAATCCTCCTAAGTTATTAGCAAATGGTTTTACAGCATCTATTCTTGCTGACCAACGTGTATCAGATAAACCATGTAAGGAACAATCGATACTTTCTTTTAAAATTTTCCATCTCATAGGACTTGAACTAAAAATATTATATAATTTTTGAACGGTTCCAAAAAATGTAACTGCTTCAATACAAGCTTCTGCAGCATGAACACCGCAAAGATTAAGCGAATGGCAAGCACAAGGAGAAAATACCGCGAAACTATTTTTTTTCAAAATTAAACTTTGAGCACCTTTATAAATACCACTCATGTTTGCACCATTATCATATCCCTGGCCACGGCAATCGGTAATTGGGATTTCATAATTTTCGAGTGTAATTAAAATTAAATTAGCAATCGCTTCACCTGTTTTTTGATTACAGTCAACAAACTTTAAAAACCGTTCCTTAATTTCAAACTTTTCTTCATCATTAACTTGCATATAACGTAAAACTAAGACTGTTTGTTCAATATGAGCCGAATCGGGAGTTGCATCTACGATTATAGAGTAATATTTTGCTTTTTCCCTTTCATTAAGAATCGTTTTTGTAACCACATCTGCACAGCATTGTATAAATTCGTTTTGGCTTTCGGGTGATAAGTAATGTACTTGTAATCGTTTGTGTGATTGTTGCGATTTTTTTACTTTATCCAAATGTTTTTCCAATACCGGATCATAATGACTTATTAATTCTAAAATTCCTAAAAAGTTGCCGTTTTTGGAATCATTTAACAGTTCTCTTGTACCTCGAAACGCCAAACCTCTTTCTCCTAAAAATAACGTCACGTCCAATATTCTACGTAATATTTGTCTCCATTCTCGTTCCTGATCCTTAATAGAATTTTGAAGTAATGACATTACTGTTGTTGCTTTGGAAAATTTTTTCTCTAAATTTCGCCATTCCACATAATTAAATTTGTGGTTGTTGCTGTTTTGATGCTCTGGAATTTTTTCATATAATTTTTTCCATTTATGTTGGGTTGAATATCCAGTTTTCAAAGCTAAATTCGATGCATGGGCAATAGGTGCTTTATTTAAAAGTCTACAGGGAAAACAAAATAATGCTTGTTTACTAGGGCTCCAAACCAGCCAATCGCGAGGTACTTGTTCACCATTTTGCAAAGTTGTTTTAAGTAAATTAATAGGAAATTTATATCCACTATTGTCGTTTGGGAAAACTTTGGGGTGCTTTACTGGGCCTAAGCGTATCGCATTCTCTACTTGAATTGCGGTACAATACTCCGTTTCAATTACACCTACATCATAAGAATCAGTTAATTTGTGTTGCAAACTTAACGGAACTTCAGATTTTTCAGTAACATCGCATGACTGAAAATCTACATTTACGCCATCAGATATATTTTGTTCTTGCTGATTGTCAACTTGAAATTGTTCATTATTTACTTTGGTATTGTCATCAACATTTGGTAAATTTGCCGTAGCATTTGGATTGTTCAATACAAACCCTAAATTTTCTAGAGATTTTTGATTCTTGCTCCTCTTTTGATCTCTCAAAGCCTTTTCTTTGCGCTTTTTTGCTCCCGATTTATGTTTGTAATCCATTGTCAAAAATTGATATTCTAAAATAGAGTTAAGAAAAAATAATCTGCAATTCATTTTTATTTCAACATAAATATAGATTTTTATATAGACTAATTTTTAGACTCACAAAACTATTTTAAATCATTATAAACTACTAATAACTTTTTATCACAAAAATTTCAATTTCACACTTGTCTTGCTGACACTTCAAATACAAATGAGGAATTTTAACTGCGTTGTCAAATAAATTAAGCAGAATGGGGAATTTCATATTTAAAAACATTATTCTTTAGTTTTGCTGGAACAATGTGTACATAGCACAAATCAAACACGCTTAATTTTTACTAATTTATTCTCTTTTTCAAAAAATAGAGGAAACAGTACAACAGAGAGAACAGTTGAGCCTTTAATAAGGACTTAAAACTTTTAAAGAAAAGCGTATTATTTCCAAAATAAAAATTAAAACGCAAAAAATGGATAAAGTCTCCCTTGTTTCTCCGACAATAACAACAAACTTTGATCACGATTGTACGAGTATAAACAATAGCTGTTTAATGCATTAACTATTCGATTTTTAATAAATTTTTTTACTCATTGTATTTGGTTATAATTATAT
>JAPMOQ010010464.1:6326-44373 GCA_026543055.1 Argiope trifasciata | reverse complement strand
AACAGGAAAAAAAAAAAAGAACGAACTGTACGAAAGAAACTGTACATAAAAATGCACCAAATACAGACAAATCAATTTTTTTAAATCTAAAACAGTGACTTCTAAGTTCTTTTATACCAAAATTAATAGTATATAAAAAATTTAAAATACCTCTTGGTGTTAGTCAACTGTACAGCGAAACAGCTATAACTGAATACTTCTTAAGTAAAAAAAAAAAAACAAAAAACAAAAAAAAAAACCCAAATTTGATCGAAATTTGGCAATGAATCTTCAGTTTCATTGCCAAATTGATAAAAAAAAAGTAATAATTAACACTTCGTTCTGTTCCTACATGTGCCTATGGGCACTGGGCAGCATGTACCTTATCAACATAATAGCTTGCATAAATATACTTAGAAATATATCTACAAAATTAAGAATCGCATAGATTTATACAATTAAAATTTCCAAAGACTTACAAAATAATAAATTTTTTTCCATGAAGTCTAAAAAGTAAAGATAGCATTTCTACGTAAAATAATGAAAAGCTAATATAAGTAAAACTTACCTTCTGTTTTTAAATTAAGAAGGAATCGAACGTAATGTCTTTGGGCGTTTCATGGCAGTATAAAGTCTAACGATTTACTCTTTGAACTGAGCAGCAATATGCAAACAGAAAATAACCAATTCCATGTAGCTTATCGTCCCATACTTTACTTATTTGCATTGCATTTGTAAAACTGCCAGTACGAGCAATGAAAAGAAAACAATTTTCCAATTCGTTAACCCAAACTATTAAGGACCCCACATGTTCTATGTCGTATCTATGTCGTTATCATCACAGTTACCCCTCTTTGTCCAAAGGTCTTCAAGGATTGCTAATATCAACATGTGATTAAAAAAACAGGTCGTTCCCCTAAAAATAGCAATGTAATAGGAACCCATTACGGTTAAAGGAAATTGAACAGCCTCTGGCCACACATTCCCAGGAAATTGAGGATTTACATGGAGGAAAGAAACCTGATCTGTGCTTTCTTTCATCTCCAAGTAATAGGTTATTGCTACTCTTTATTGCAGCGTTCCAGCGTTCCTGCTGTGCACAGAGAAATCAAGACCCCACTTTCCCACACGCATGCACGTATTTTCAAAAATTATTTTTTTATGTAATTTGAGCAAACTCAAATGTAAATTTTCGAATATTGTAAACATATAGAAATAATTGAAATTAGAGAAAAAAATTAAGTGTGTGCGTTTAATTTTTATCGTACCACAATCGCAAAAATATAAAATTTTGTCTTTTTGAAGAAACGTTAACCGGGCCCTCTCATAACTTCGGGCCCGGGGAATCTTACCCCCCCTCCCCCCCCCTCTCGTCGGGCCTGGTCACAAGCATTAAATATGTGCCAAAAAATAGCAATGTAGGTTGCATCAGTAGCAGAAAACACTTCAACAACAACAATTATGCTATACTTTAAGGAATAATTTACCCCATACTTGTAAGAAATAATAACAGAAATCGTCACCGTAAGTGCGTCAAAAATCAATCTGTTAAATTGCTATTTTATCTTTTTCAGTTAATCATGCTTTTCAGTATTCCGTGACAATCTTTTTTAACAATACTTTCTTATCTAGAGAATACAGAAAATGAAAAAGGTCATAAAAATGTACTTTCCTGTGTATCTGAAAAAATATGAAGTGGCGATACACGACATTTCTTTCTTGAACCCCGATGAAATGCTGGACTCATTTTAGTTCATTTAACTTATAAGCATTTTTCATTCACATTCTAATAGAAGGAATCCATTCAGGTAGGATTCAGTCAAATATCTATATAACTTTTCTATCCCTACAGAAATGGTGGGCGAATTCTTGAAAGCATCTTGTAAACATTGTACAATACGAGAATATTATCCTTTGCCTTTCTTGTTGCATAACAAAGTGACATGTTTTGGGATTAACTTCATCTTATAATCGAATATTATTTTCGAATTTTTCCTAGGACCGAGTTTGTTATAATTTCACTTATTTATTTTATTAACATGGCAAGAAACAAATTACATTTATCTACTTCATTTTGATGTTGAGTCAGAACAGACAGATGGTTAAATCTTTAGAGTTGACACAAATGTTAATACATTGCGTATGGATCATGGGATTTCTCGTTTTTAGCAGGCGGTAGGTACGCTATGATCAGCTCATGAGATATCTCGTCAAACAAATTCGAGGCAAATATTTAGCACATTAAGGACATTAATTTTCATTTTATTTTTCGACATAATTTTAAGGTTTATTGTATATCTTTCTTTTTAACATCAATTTAGAAAATAAGTCTAATTTTGTATTATTTCATTCAGCTATTGTCTGTTATCAAACCTAATTGTTTTCTCGCATCTCCTCAGTTATTTAAAGAAAAAATAAAATAAGCAGAAATTATATTTTAAAACTTGGCTAGTTAGAAATTCAATGACTTACATTTTATTTTCTACGGCAAATTTCTTAAGCACATTGAAGTAATTTCACTTTTTTTTTTCTTTTTACAGCGTGTATACAACTGCGTCTTTCTGTTTGTCCGAGAAAAAAAAGAACGAACATCCAAAAAGAATTACACATGTTCTGTTGTAATTCACGTTTATAATTATTGATGAATAAATTTATATTCCTTTAGTTTATCCTCTCACTTCTTAAAAACTAATTGAATTCAAAGTGTATCTGTCTGAACAAAATGATAATGAAAACAAGAAAAAGGTAAAGATTGAAAATAAGAGTTTGAATACTATATTTCGGTTTATAAAAGTTTCGAATACAAAATTATTTCTGCTCCTTTTGAAATAGAAGTTATGTTAGAATGCAAAATTGGCTGATCTTAGTAAAATAACTCGAAATGCATTAGTACATTCACACGAACAGCGAGTGGAATAGTAAGGTTGATGGCAGAGCAAATGTGTTTTTATACCTGATTGTCTATTGCCCTTGCTGAGCATTGCACTTGCGTCCAAAGCGCGTTTTTAGCGACATTTAAAAATTGTACTGTCTGCTAATATGAAACTCGAAACTAGGCTTATCAAATAGAAAATACAAAATAATGTTTGCAAAGCTAAAGTTATGATCTTTTCCAAAAGAACTGGAAAAGGTCATAGCTTGCCCCGTAATCAAACTTTTCAACCCCTCCATACCATCGAAAATGAAGTAAAATATATTGGTCTAATTCTCGATAAAGGACTTACTTTTACCTCTCCCCCCCCCGCAATATTGAAAACATTTGCAAAAATTTAACAAAGCATTTCAAATGCAATTTTCACCAACATGTTGCAACTGCAATCGATCCTATGTGCATCCAGTTTTCGCTTATGCGTGTCCTGCCTGCCTTTATTCTGTTAATTGCAATATCAAAAAATAAAAGAAATGGAAAATAAAACTTTAAGAATGATTGCTAATGCTAGATGGTTTATGTGCAATGATGAGATTAAAACGTCCTCAAAACTCTCAAAATCAAAGATTTCATCATCAAACTTTTGATAAACTAATTTGATGATTATTATTATTAAGTATTAAAAAAAACACCTTCTATTAGAAAAATTCCTTTCTATGACAGTTCACTTCCTGAAAATAAAAAGCATCCCAAAGGGTTCTCTCCAGATGAGCATTAACACCTCTTCCGAAAGTGTGACACATACTATCCATCCATTCGTCCTGTAGCTAGTTTTGCGATTTACTCTTATAGTCATCTGATGCAGTTGGTTCGTCACCATCCTTTAAACTTTCCCCCTTAGGTTCGATATTAACCTATAAGTTTTGCTTTCATTCGTCTTCGATTTCTTCAATATCCGAAGCCGAAACCACTTACCACCAGGCCACAGTGGCCCTTAAAAATAATAACAGATCGAAAGAAAGACGAAATGAAAAGATGATTACGTTTAGCAGTAGGATGAACTCAGATAATTTGGGAAATGAGGAGCAGTAATAACCACTTATCTTTCTATATACCCCTGCGAAGTATAATCAACGAAAAGCACTGGTCTCCAGATCCTAAAACAAAAAGTATAAATGATGCGGAAACTTAAAACTAACTTTTTAAATTCATGTCTGGATAGCATTCCTTATATAAGATCAAAATTTAAAGAAAATTAATCGAATAATCTATTAAACTACACTAAATTCTGAAAATATTAAACTTATAACAAAATTCTGAAAATATTAATTAATTTAGTTATATTAACGTCCCGTTTAAAGCAACACGTGGGCTATTTTGGGACGGACCTCGTAATTTTGAACCAAGATCAGATGACGAGGACGACACCTGAACTGGCACCCCCTCTCCACACCACACCACACCAGCGGGAGGACGTCTGGCCTGAAAGATTTAACATGCAAGAGACCCCCTCACACGACGGTTCTTCGGTGGAATCGAGTCTCGAACCTGAAACTCTCCGGTTCCGAAGCCGAGACCTTACCAACAGGCCACCGCGGCCCCCTGAAAATATTAAAATATTGTGTTATATCATCATTTACTCTATGAAGTTTGGAAATTTCAGATAGTCAAGTTTGGTTTGTTTAGTTTTATGGCACAAGGACTAGATTTGGTCATTCTGCGCCAAACGTTTGTTAGAAAGTTTCGTGTAAAATATTTAAGCATTCTTTAAGAAAAACGATACAATTAAATCTGGTGCAAAATACGAATATTTTTCAGAAAGGAAAAAAAAATATTTGAATGAGGGTTTTTACATAAAATGTCATTTAGGTTAAATACAGTAGCACTGAAGTGAACTGGTCATTGAATACTAAGATCTTGGCATTCACACAAAATATGCTTAACCGTTAAAACAGAATTACATTTATTGCAAAGTGGTGCATGATCAGAA
Source organism: Argiope trifasciata (assembly GCA_026543055.1). NCBI lineage: Eukaryota > Metazoa > Arthropoda > Arachnida > Araneae > Araneidae > Argiope > Argiope trifasciata. Next base: position 39,535 of record JAPMOQ010010464.1, on the reverse strand, counting down.
CGCAAGACATTTTTTTTAATATCAAATAAGTGTAGCCTATTCGAAATCTCATGATAATGACATCATTATTTCTGTGTGTGTTTTTTAAACATTTGACAGTCTGTATTTGAAATAGTTTATTCCTAGATAGCTTTCCCCCCTCAGAATACCAGAATTTATTTTGAATTCTTTTTATGGTTTGTAATGCATCGTGTAATGGAACAAAATTTTCTTTCATCAGGCTTGATATTTTTGCTGCCTTGGCAGCTTTTTTATTTTCCCATATTTCAATGCGCCCAAGAATCCAACAGAATTTAATTTCGGAATTATTTTTGAAGGAACTATGTATGTGCAAGGCTATTTAGAATTCAGACATGACTCTCCAATGATACATTCTTAAGAACTGCAATACTACTTTTAAAATAAGTATAAATAATAAATTTAGAGGGGGATGACGCCACAATTTTCAGAAGACTAAGATGTATTGCATTAAGTTCGGATGTAAAGACAGGACAGAATGGGCGAAGGCTTTCGAATATTGTTATATTTCGTAAAACTGCTGCTAAGCCGACATAGTTACCACATTTTGAACTGAATTTGTTTCGTAATTAGTACTGATAAGCTCATGCAATAATCTTTCTTAAAAAATTGTTTGATTTAATTTCTCTCATATGTTGGTTTTTCTCTTTAATGCCAGCTAACGATTGTATCGAGGTTATTAAATGCTTGTAAATACAAATAGCAAAATCCGTACTAAGACAAAAACATGTTCACAATAAATAAACTTATGAAGTTTTGTATTGATTTTTTCTGTATTAAATGTAAAAATGATTTCCATATTTTGAACCATCTGGATTGAAGTGATTTTGTTTGGGTTACCAGTGAGTGTTTATTTCTGTCGCTCTTCATTCTTATTGACTTCATACAAAATATTTCTATAAATACTGTCATATTTTTGTGTATAAAAATAGTTATTCTAAAAGCAATATTACAAATTGCAATATTAAAACATTACTTTTGCATCGACATACTTTATTAAAAGGGCTTTAACAAAATTGTTTTCTCTCTATTTTTATTCAAAAAAAAAAAGGACAAATATTTTTATCATATAAATTTAAACTTTCTTTTATTTGGTGTCGCTCTGATCAGTCAACATGTTAAGAAATGCTATTTATAACTTTAAATAGCTATAAATAAAAAAAAAGATATCACCATATATCGAAAAATATTGACATGGACGATATATCGCGATGCTGAAGTTTCGTCATCGCCAAGCCCTAGTGTGCAGTCTCTTTTCTCTTCCGCTGTAGCCAAACAATAACAATATCAAAACAAAACGCAAGATATAAGAAACCTATATGTAATGGACGATGTAAATGCTTCGTTAGATGATACAGACAGTTATCTTTGTCACATGTTTGTGACATCACATGAGCTGAATTTCAAGCAATTTTATCTCCGAAAATAATCAAAAACACTTATCACTTGAAATTTCGATAAAAGAGCATTTGAATTAAGCCCAAACTGAACTGAAATGAACATATTTGTTTGATATTAATAAAAAAAGGGGATAAGAGAAATCAAAGATAGCATTGTAGCAAATTCTTTATCTAACAATGCACTGTCACGTTTTAATCTCTAATCTAATAAACAATCAGAAAAATATTGATTAATTAATAACACGGCAAACATATTTTAAAAGGCACTTAAAGCAAAAATGTTTTAATGTTTGACCAGAATGATGGAATTAATCCTCAAACTTAACTTTTAGAATTTGAAGTAAATTAAGTCTTAGTTAAATTATTACTGTGAAGTAAAAATATACAAAGAATGATGCAATTCTCTTTGCTGATGATCAATGCGTCAATTTCGGAGTGTGTTTTAAAATAATGCATGAACAGATTTTAGCAGTGGAAGCCTTTCGAAAGTCATCTTTCTTAGAAATCAATTTCTGTGAGTATTTTTTTTTCCAGTTCTTACTATTATTAACCAGCTTGCTCACTGGAAATATTGATTGTTTTTAATGTGATTAAACCTTACTTATATGTAGCTTGATAATTATGGTATTTGTTAGGAATCGTTTTAAAATGAAATTATAATAAACGTTTAAATGTTTTCTACATTTTCCTAGTCCTCATAAAGTTCCATAATAGAATCGAATTACATGATATCATAATGGTAAGAAAAACAAGTTTGTCTACATCATTTAATTTGCACAGTATCTTAAGCAGGGTTATAACTTTTTTTAAAGTTCCCTTTTGCAAAATGTATATTGAGAGTGAATATATGGATGTTGACGCTCATCTTAACAATTCCTAACTATCCATAAAATCTGAAATTGCTATAACTATGAAATTAGGGACAAATATACTATGGGTGGTGAGAATGTACACCTTAGGGCTATTTTTTCAAATTTTTATGTTGAAACCGAATTAATTAAATATTAATTATTACGAAAATTTCGTCACTTTCTTTCAAAAGTTTGGAAAATATTACAATACAAAAATTTACATCGCTTGAAAATATTTCTTTGTTTAAAAAAATCTCTCTTTTATGATTACAGTTTAATTTTTTTCTAATCTTTAATTCATTGTTGAAATATTTTAGATATATTTTGTGAAATACTTTTTATTGTTGAAATTGAATTCGAATAATTTTTATTGCAAATAGAAATATTTTATGATAGTTCCTTTTTCCTATTGTTGATAATCAAGAAATGGAAATTTTCTCAGTTTTCGTATTGAATTTATTTGAAAATAGTTTTTTGATTCAAAAATAAACAATGAAGGTTTACAGCTAATCAATTTTTAAACATTACTTCGATTTCCTGTAATCCGTTATTGGAAGTAAAATGATACATTGTCTAATCTCTAAATTTTTTTCCGTGTTATCGTTACAGAACTTCAAATCTATGATTCTGCTAAACTGTCTGACATTAACGCCGTGTCATTTCAATTGTCTTGCTTAAGTTTCCCTCTAATAAATAAAGTCCCGTAACATCCTAGCGCAACAAAAAACGTAAATATTAGAATCCTTCTAATTTCTGTGACGTGAATCACCACAAGCAAGAAGACTAAAATTCACAATTTTCTTTCTTAATTCAGAAAAGTTGTTAAGATGAATGAATACAGAAAATAAATGTTTTCGCCGAACTGTTTTACAAGGGAACAATTTAAGCTTTATATTTACCATAAATGGGAACAACTCTTGTTCCCTGATTACGGAATCCCACTTTGATTTCAGCCACTTTGGTTATAAGAAACTGATTGTTTATAAGAAACTGAGGAACTCTTTGAAAAGGACAAAATAACTTCTGCTTGTAATATAGATGTTATGACAAATACCTCTTAGCCACATCTAAGTGCAAGATATTAAGTTCGGCAGTTATTGCCTATATTTATAGCTTTCTATTGTATAGACGCTATAGCTTTCTATTGTATAGCTATATATTGTAAAAGACGGGTTAAATATTGTACTTTATGTACAAGGTACGTATAATTAAAGGAACTCTACTCAAAACCCTCAAGAATCCGTTCTGCCTACCGGATTTTAATGAAACTAGGTATACATATTATATAGACAACCGGAAAAGGATTTCTGTAATAAAAAATAGGTTCAATTTTGACCACCAAAGGGTACTTTTTAAAAATTTCTAACATAAATTAATGAAATCTACAGACCTGCAGTCACAGCCTGAAAATCATTTTGCGCGTCTTTGTCAGAGTTAATCAAACCTTGCAGAAGAAAAATCGATTTACTGATAAAACTGCGTAACCAAACATGCACATATATTGATGTCCTATCAAAACAACTTGGACATATTCATAATGTATTTTGGATATGTTGATACAAATTTTGGGTGCATTATTTTCGGAGTTCAATTAAATTTATAATTCAAATTTATTAAGCCATTAACATTCCACATGATATCCTTGAAAATTTAATATTATAAACTAATTTAGCCCTCATCGCATCAGTACATGTCATTTAAAAAAGTTAAATTAATATGTTCAGCAGTAAAATTACGATAATATGATAGATAAACTGATAGATATATGATGGTGTTTTTTCTTCCAAATTTCAGCCACTTAGTAATCTAGTCAGATTCTTAGTATGGAACTAACAAATAGTTTGTCAGCGGTTATCCATGAAAATTACTTAGTAATAGACGCCTGTTAACTTTGAATTAAATCGTGATGATGCAAGACAATCCCTACGAATGCAAAAACGTCTAATGTATAAAAACAGTTGAGGGTATTTGCTAAGTACCTAAGTATTTGCTAAAACCCAAACAAACAAAATATGGGCAGGGGAAACCATATATGCTGAGTTTCAAATGTTAAATTCTGATAGACATTTTCACCCTGTCCTTTTACAAACTTTACACTTGTTTTTCTTAAACGTTAAATTGTGACAGATATTTTAACCGTGTTGTTAACCGTTTGTACACTGGTTTTTTCAAAACATTAAATTGTGATATAAATTTTAACTGAGTTATTTTAAGTGCTTTGGACGCGTTTTAAAACTGTGATAGATATTTTAAACCTTGTTATTTAATAGCTTTACTCTTGTTTTTTAAGTTTTAAATTGAGGTAGATACTTTAGCTGAGTTATTTTAGTAGATTTAGAGTTGTTGTGTTTGTTTCATAAATTAATATTCTTAATCAAATCAAGTTCCACAAGATAATAATACTATTAAAAAAAGTAGGTACTAGTCGGTTGTAACAGCGACAAAAAACGCCAAAAAAAACTTCGCCAATTCGGCAATTTTAAACGTCAAATGATATAGCATACGATTTGCACGTTCAAAAATTTTCCTAATCTATACTTATAATAAAGCTCAATGTGTGTGTGTGTGTGTGTGTGTGTGTGTGTGTTGGCACTCTACAGGCCAGACCGTTGGACCTACAGCTACCAAATTTGGTACATGTATACCTTGGAGGTCGGGAATGTGCACCTCGGAGAACTTTTTTCGAATTTTTAATTAGAATTTGAATTAATTAAAATTCAAGCGAAATTTCGACGTTTTTCCGCTATAACTTCCGAAAATATGATTGCATAAACATGATTTTTACATCAATTTAAAGATTAAAAAATTAGCTTTCTAATGGTATCAGTGTTTTAATGTATAACTTAAGCTTCTATTTTTAACGAATTTTTAAAGAAATATTTTAACCATGTTTTTTTAGCACGTGACTAGATAAAATAAAAGAATGCTGGAAGTTCAAATAAAAAAATTATCATCGCAAAATAAATCTACAGAAATGCAACTTTCAGCACGTGACTGGATAAAATAAAAGAAATATAAAATGTAATATTTTCTTTAAAAAATAAATGCAAAGAAAAGGTTTCTACAATCGTTTGCAATATCTATATCATTAACTCAATACATCTTCTTTATTTACGGTAAACCTGATTGAATTTAGACAGGATATGCATTGAAATCCCGACCTAATGGCATATTTATGTAATCGTTTGCAATATCTGTATCATTAATTCAATACTTTCAGGGAAAGTGGAAATATTTCCGAAACGACTAATTTTGTAAACTGTTCGTCTGCCGCCGTGGTAAATTTACACTATGCATGGGAAAATTGCACTATCCAAAATCAGTGAAGTGGCAAATGTGATGCACCAAATGCCACAGATGGCAGAAATGAACAAAGGCTGTAGAGATGCGTTCGACCGAATAGACGTGCAATTGTTGAGCAACTGACTACTCAGATGAACTAAGAGACTACCATCAGTGTCTCCCCAACAATGATACAGCGAACGTTGTTGTGCTCGGCAGCAGTTGGTGGTTAATGCGCCTACGCTGACTGTTATTCAGAGGCGACAAAGGCTGTAATTTGCACGCCAGTGCCACAACTGGACTTCCAATGAATGAAGACAGGTGTCTTTTTACGATGAATCATGTTTTATGCTTCATCGGTCAGATGGTTGTTGGCATATACGGCCTGAAACGTCTGAACGCAAACATCTTGTAAGAACTGCTGGAAGAGTCCAAGCAGGCGAAGAGAGCATTATTATCTGGGGAATGTTTTAACGGTATTTTATGGGTGCACTCATCATTGTGGAGGACACGATGAATCAACGCAAGTATGCATCTAATCTTGCAGACCAAGTTCATCCCTATATGCAAGTAGTTTTTCCTCAGGATGATGACATCTACCAGCAGGATAATGCGAAGAGTAAGCTCGCAGTGTACGTCGAAAAGCACCAGGATGAATTTACGCACTCCGTTAATCAGCAAATTCCCTGGACATGAATCAATTATAGAATCCGTGGGACCATCTCCATCGGATTGTCCACACCATGGATCCTCACTCGTGTAACTTAGCGCATCTAACCACAGCAGTGGAATTGGTATGGCTCAACATCCCAGTGAACACCTTCAGGAACCTAACTGACTCTATTCCAGCACGTCTCGCAGCTGTCAGCTCAGCCAAAGGTGGTTATTCTGGATCTGATTAGATTCTTTTTCTTACTTTTATCTCACTTCACACTAGCTTGCGCAACACACCACTTTTCAATTTCTGCACAATTTTCTCCCAGTACCCCATTGTACTTTTCCCAACTCCTAACACCAAACCAATATTTTTTGCTCCAATACCAGAGTCTCTAATTATTGTATAGTGCGTAATTTCTACTCCATGTCACTAAAACATTTTTCGTTTATCACTCATTTGAAATCTTCAATGTGATGCACTTAAAAAACATTCATCATACACCAAGAACAATTTATGAGTATTTTATATTTATAAACAGGAATAGCGGCAACACTGAGGTCCGTTCCAGACTGACGAAACAATAAACAAAGAACATTATGCTGCTCTTTCCCAGTCACAGCTTGTAGTTTGTACACGACAAGTAGGAAGATCGTAGTAGAAGCCGCTCGCAATGCCTTGGCAATGTTGCCAATACAACGCTTTGCCTTCCTAATTTAATTATGATAAAAGAAAGCTAGGCCAGATAGTCACGAATCGGATATTCATGAGTGTAAAATACTTTATTTCTGCCATCTCCAAAATATTCTTTTCAAAGAAGTCTTTGATACTAAGACGTCGAAAGAAGGTATTTGGCTGTTCCTGCATAGAATAGCAAATTAAGAATGTGACCTACCAACCAATCAGACTACTTTTAAAAATATCTTCATAGGTTAAAAATTTTCTGTGCAAGCAGCATATAAAATTTATATAAAATTACATATGCTTGCCTTTTATTCGTTCAATTTTTACTTATTTAATTTTATTTCATCATTATATATTTTAAAAAAGAAATTAAAACTAACAGCAAAACTTTGATAAGACGTTTTCTGTCATAAAAATTAAAGATGGTGGTCACATCAATATTTTTTCAATTTATAGCACCTTTTTCAAAAAGAGTTTAAATTAATAAAAGTAATCCCATTCATTTTAAGGTGAATTTCTCTGAGCTACCTATTTTGAACATTCCTATCGTTCAAAGGATTATTTGAAAAATGAGTCAATCTTTAGGTTGAAATTATTAGGGTAAACATGACTATGATTTAAATCCCTCAGAACGAAAAGTTCGACACTAACTAACACCTGGATTAATCCCATAATATATATCTGAACGATATTGCAAAACTATTCTCCTTAATCCAAGGGTATAAAACCGAAAGACGGTAAGAAGTTATAAAAAGATAAATAATAAGAAACATTTTAAATCCCCACTCTTCATTGAGGAGCATAAAAAATTATCAGGACGGAACATGAACAGATAGAAAAAGAAGCGGAATTATCGATTCAGATCCTCTTTTCGATTATATCTAAGGTGCACATTTGCACCATCCAATAAATGTATATGTTGAAAAAAGCCTTTAGTTCAAACGGTCTATCACACAAACACACACTTTCTTCTGTATTATTAGTAGAGATCGCTTTTTTGAGTTATTTGTGTTATTGGAGATGGGGATTTCCTCAATAATATTTTCTATTGAAAATATATAAAAATTGTCCGTCTCAATTTCAGGAGGATTTTCCCAAGCAACCTACTCACAACAAAAAAGCATGTGAAGACTTCCTAATGGAACAACAGCGAATACACAGAGAAGTGGAATTATACATTCAAATCCTCCATACGATTAAAGACGCTGTCACAAAAGATGATTTGGATTCCTACAAAGTGTCATGTGCTTTAGCTTATTACATAGCTACAACTGTGAATAGCGAAATACACAGCAAATATCAACAAAATGCTTATGAAAATCTAGGTAGTGTTAATTTAATATGCCTCGCTTGCAAATCGGCTGCAGTAAAAGTTCTTCAGCATCTGCTCTCAAATGAAAATGAAGTATGCAGTTTACCGTTTTTCACAAAGAAGAGCAATATCTTTCCTGAAGAAGTAGACAACGAATGTCACAACGCTATATATTATGCCATCCGCTCTAATAAGACGGAAATAACCCGGCTTCTTCTCGAGAAATGGCTTGATGATTACTATAAAAGGAATACAGATACATTTGACAACCTCCTCTCCAAAGCCCTCAAAGAATTGATGATAAGAAATGTTTACATAAGCGAAGATATGAAGACGTGCATAAAAAGTAAATTATTGAAACTGCGATTTTTCAACGAAGTTTCTTCTCAGAAGAAAATTTCTAGAAATATGAATTATACCGAAAACCTTAAAAGCCACACGCTATTTCGAATAGATTTTGTTCTTGAAAATATTAAGTACCTCAGAGAAAAATACGAAAAACTGGAACCGAATGAGGAATTCTTACTTTATGCGAAATACATTGCAAAAAATATCTTTGCCCTAAAATCTAGTATAACATGCGCTAGCAAATTGCCGTGGGAAGAAATCGAATTCTGTTTGGTCATCTTCATACGTTCTTGCCAAAATCATTTCCGAAAAAATCCAATGTACCACATAGTGTTGAATAAAGACAGATTATTATTGCATTTCGAAACGTTTTCTCAAATTTTAATTAAAATAAAAGATAATATCAGATTAGTTAGTAAAACCAAAAAAGGAAATTTATTAATCGATGAAATAAATGGAATTGAAAATGTGGTAGGATTTAATGAATTATGCGAAGATTTCGTTCAAATCAGAGACTTGTACTCTCTTGAAAAGATAAAGAGTTGTATAGATTTGGCATTGTCTGCTGATATAACGGAAAAATGTGACCAATTAGTTATTATCAGGGCTCTTCAAATTATTGGAGAGCACTTGAAATATACAAACAACACCCCAAAATTATCCAATGATACATATGTATGGTTATATTTATATTTATCCGATGACATTAAGGAAGTTATAAGTCATTTAAGAGATCAGTTACTAAACGTGGATTCTCTTACAGTGAGATCCAAGATTGAAATGAGGGATTTTTTTAAAACCATACAATCCGACATCATTCAAATGAATTTAGCTATTATTGATATTATTCATGTAAAAAAAGTCACAATCATGAGAAAATTACTGAGTAAACTAAAATCTTTTAAAGACATCAATACTATAAAATTATATCTCGAACGAAACTACATATTCGCGGGATCAATGCAGACCGAATTGAAAGAAGCAGAAAATTTAAATGTGAATAGCATCGAACAGTTGGAAAAGTTGGCTTTGCAACTTGAAAGGGAAGCAAGAAATGTATTAAACAGCGCAATGGATCTTCTTTCGCGAATCCTTAATATGGTTCATAGCACTTACGTTGAAAGTATGTCGAATGCAGAAGGTTCGCCAAAGTGTTGTGAATCTAATATACTCACTGACCCTGAAGAAATACGACAGATATATAAAGATTTCACTTCACTCACTTCAATCTCTCTTGAAACTCACTTGTGTTCATTAACGAAATTAAATGTCATTATGTTTAAAGGTGTAGAAAAAATCCAAAATTTTCTAGATCATTTTTTGTTTCTTAATGAATTAAAATCAAGGGAATATTATTTAAATAAAATTTGTTATTACGCAAATTCTCAGGAATATCTAGCGCTACTTTTGTCTACACAAAAGAAAATAGAAAATAACTCTTTTAAAGAGGAAGACATAAAAGAATGTGAAACTCTGATTTTAAATTTCAAACAGGAAATTGAATGCAAAGCATATCGGATTAAAGAAATGTTTTTGAAAGTTCATTCTGTAATCCAGAGCGAAAAAATTAATGTAAAACACTCTCAAAGCGATTTTCGAGCCTTTGTCCGTATATTAAAAAAGTTAATTGAATTTGATTGTGGAGAAAACGAATATTCCTTTGTAACAGCAATAAATCAGTTGCAAGAAAAATTTCAATCTGTATCGCTGTTATCACATTCTGGTAGTTTCTCATCTGATATAAAAATAATTTTATACCATATTATTGACGAGTTGATGGAAAGTAATTTTTCAAAAGGATATCGTTTGAATGACTCTATTTCCAACATGCTTCGATTTCTAAAATTTCATTTCGGTAAAATTAAATGGATTAAAGAATTCAAACTAATACTTCAATGTACCAAAAAACAAAATCATGTAAAATTCTTTAAAAAAGTACCAGAACTCGCTGACCAGATAGAAATGACAATATCTCACACACTATCTTTACTCGAGGAAACCATTAATGATTACAACGTAAATAAAATACTCTTTGAAAAAAAGGAGTGTTCACAAAAACAACTGAAAATGCTATCGATGATTGAGATGTTAACATTAGATTCGATGACTATTTTAGAAAGCTTACCAAATCATTTAGCCAATAATTCATTCTTTTTAGATAGCGATTATCCAATAATAAACGGTAAGAATTTACGTAATCATTTAGCGCATGGGAATGCTTTGGTTAGCATTGTTTTAGGGGATGACTGCACAGATACGCTTCTAAACGCTGCAGAAATGAGAAGGAATGATTTGTTGAAGCCACGAAGACAGATAGGTAAAAAAATAAAAAATGATCCACAAAGTTTAAAAATCTCTCTTGCCCAAGATTTATCAACTCTAAATGAACAGCGAAAACTTTTTAATGCACTATCTGAAGGCAAAATTGAAGAAGTGAAATACTGCCTTCATAAGGGAGCAGATATGTATGCGAGAGATCTATACTCACAGACTGCTTTGCATTTTGCTGCGAAAAGCACTTGCCTTGAAATAATAAAGAATGTTCTGAAATTCAAGTTAGATGCATCGGCAGTTGATATTAATCTTCAAACACCTTTACATGTCGCTTCATTGGATGGAAACCTGGCTATCGTGGAGTACTTGGTCCAAGAACTGAAGGTATCAATAAATAGAAGAGATATAGATGGAAGAACTCCATTGCACTTTGCATCCAATAATGGGCACACGGCTGTAGTTCAGTTTCTGTTAAAACATCGAGCTGAAGTGATATCCAAAGATATCTTCGGGAATGCTGCACTTCATTATGCTGTCATTCAGAATCATACAAATATTGTCAGCATTCTTTTGGAAATAGTACCGGATGATGATGACAACAAAACCTTTTTGGGAGTTTCGGCTTTACATTTAGCATCAGAGAAAGGACATGTAGATTTAGTTAGAACTTTATTGAAGAAAATGAATGTCAATAGCATATCTGAGATGCGTTTTATTCCTTTGCATTATGCAGCGCTAGGAGGACATGCGGATATTGTGCAATTTTTAATCGCACATGATGCTGATATAAATGCAAAAAGCTCGAACGGAATGACGCCGCTCCATTTGGCTGCAAGAAGAGGTCACTATGTAGTAGTCGATGTATTACTAAGGAATGGAGCTGACAGAAATATGTCTGCCGTAGATGGTTTAACACCCCTCTCTCTTGCTGTCATGGAAGGCTTTATAGCCGTATCAAAAATTCTAATAGAAACCAATGCAGTTGTTGATAGTATTGAAAATTCTTGGCGCAGTCCAATCAATTTAGCTGCCAGATTTGGTCATTATGAACTTGTAAAAATGCTGCTTCCTAGATGTTATGCTGGTTCTAAGATTTCAGCTCTGCATTGGGCAGCGTACTTGGGCTACCTAAGTATCATTGAATTGCTGATAAACGATGGAAATATTTTTCAGCGTAGTGATAGTGTCTGTACTTTGTTACATTTGGCTGCATATGGTGGACATATAGACGTTGTTAACTTCTTGATTTTAAAGGGTTATGATATAAATACAAAATGCAACGTTAATCAGGTTCAGAAAAATATTTGTTATAGAAAACACGATAATAAACAACCATCATTTGTAGATCTTAATATTGTTGAACTCTTGCAATTGTTCTCTCTTCTTGAAATAAACTCTGGTCAAACACCACTGCATCTTAGTTCTATCCAGATGCATAAAGATATTGTCCGGAGTTTACTACAGAATCAAGCTAATATCTATATTAAAGACGATAATGGAAAAACACCATTAAAAGTAATTATTTCAAGGGGCATGTCAAATATTCTTATCGAAGAAAAAATACCGCTCAATTTTATGGATTGTGAAGATGATAGTCCTTTACAATTAGGTGCAGTTAACGGAGATCTCTTGTTCGTTAAATATTGCGTAGACAATAAATGCAATATTAATTCTAGAAGTAAGTCGTCAGACTTGTCAGCTCTGGATTTTGCAGTTTCCAATGGCCATGCAGAAATTGTTACTTATCTAATCACTTGCGGAGCCGACGTAAATGCCGTGTCTCATGATGGCTCAACTGCTCTAAAATTAGCAGTTCAAAGAAACAGAGAGGACATTGTGAGTATATTGATAAAAAATAATGCAGAAATAAATACCGAAAAAGAAAGAGAATATTTACTGTCTGCCGTCGCAAGTGGGCACGAAAATATGGTTGAATATTTTTTAACTAGGAATCCTGCATGTGGTGAATCTGGAACTGAGTGGCATGAATCGCCTTTACATACTGCAGTCTTGTTCGGTCATCTAAATATTGTAAAAATGCTGTTACGGTTACAGAATAGAAAAGATATCAATGCCAGGATTGAAACATTTGAAACACCACTCCATACTGCAGCAATAAAAAGTTATTGTGAAATAGCTCGACTGCTGTTGTTAAATGGCGCAGATCCAAATGTGACAGATCCATTCTCTCCTCTTGACATGGCAATTAGAAAAGGTGATTATGAGATGGTAGAAACTCTTATTAATAATGGAGCGAACGTTACTCAGAGGGACGATAAAGGTATTTTCGCCATTGAACTAGCAGTTTTTACTAAAAGTATAGAAATAACGGAAATACTTTTGGAATGTTCAAAGTTCGACATTAATTTGAAAAGCCGTAATGATCACACTTTGTTGCATTACGCTGCAATCTCTGGATCTTTACAAATGGTCAAATATTTAGTAGACAAAGGGGCAAATTTTAACAATAGAGATTCTTCGGGTGCCAAACCTATACATTTAGCAGCACGGGAAGGGCATCAAGATATTGTGAAATATTTTCTAAACGAAGGAATCGACATAGATGACAGGGATTTTTTAAGATTTTGGTCTTTATTGCATTACTCTGCGGCTGGGAATCAATCTGATGTGTGTGAAGTTCTCATTGAACATGGTCTGGATGTTAACATTGTTGGTGCGGATGGGCGTACGCCTCTTCACGTTGCAATAGAAATGGATAATGCAGATGTTCTATATACTTTACTACATTATGATGCGTATATATATGCTTTTGAAGAAAAAACTTCAAATGTTAAAATTATCGCTTCTTTGGTATTAATTTATAATTTGTACGCATCATCAGCAAAGAGAGATCTATCAAAATTTGAAACTCTATTGAAAGAAGGTTTAAGAATTTCAAAGCTTGGCTATGCAAACATCAAAAACGTTGGAAACATGACTCTTCTCCATTGCGTGTCCTTCATGGGCTATGAAGAGTTCGTTGATCTTCTCTTGAAATACAATGCGGATCCAAATGCAAAAACAGAAAGTGGATGTATGCCTCTGCATTATGCTGCCAAATGCTCACATCTAAAAATAGCAAGAGTTTTATTACGCAGTGGAGCCATGTTTGATGCCGAAAGCATCTCCAAGAATACCCCAGTCGATTATGCCACAGATATAGACATTATCGAACTTTTGGATGTCTTGAAAGTAATGTTTTCGAGAATTCAAAAGAAGGAAATTTTCGTATCGGATTTTTTAACTGATGCAGTTGACTTGGAAACCGCAAAAACTCTAATGAGAGCTAAAAATTCAGACGGTAAAACTTTAACTGCTTTCGCAGTTATAAAAAAGCACCCAGAAGTTAAGATATTAAAATCCTTATTTCAGCCTGGCGTTAATATTCAAATCCGAAGAGCTAATCTTCTCTACGAGGAAGGACGTTTAGAAGAATCTTTACAGCAATATAAAATAATTCTGCAGAGAAGAGTCGACCTTTTTGGAGAGGAAGATCCAGGAGTCCTAGATATCCAAGAAGATATATCTAATATCCGCTTTGAACAGGAAAATTATGATGAAGCTCAAAATTTGATTGAAAACGTTTACAGAATTCGAAGAAGAATTCTAGGTGATTGCAATGCCGAAACTTTTTCAGCTATGGGAAAAATGGCACTGGTTCTTATTAATAAAGGAATGAAAAAGGAAGCACTTCAAATGTATGAAAATGCTTTGGGAAAACAGAAACACATATTAGGATGGCATCACGTAGAAACAATAATGTTCGAAATTCATTTCGTCCAGTTAATGTGTGAAGGAGAAATAAAATGTAGTACGTTTGCAAAAGCTTTAAACGTGAGCTTGGAAATTTTTGAGAAGCTTAACAAATCGAGCATGGCTGAATCTTATAGCTCGCGTTTAAAAATACAAGTTGCCAGACTATTGCGCAATTTAGGAAAACCTGATATGGCTCTCGACATATACGAAGAAATTTTTGAAATTCAGAAAGAAAGGCATGGGATATACGACCCTGAAACGTCAGATACATTATTCCAAATAGCTGAGACTCTTTTCCTCATAGGTGAAAAAGAACGTTCTTTGAATGCTTTCAAAAAGACATACGAAATTCGGCTGCGAATTCTTGGACCAAACAACATAGAAACTTTGAATTCTCGCCTTTACATAGCCCACCTTTTGTTCTCGCAAAGGATATTTGACAAAGCATTTGAAATTTACTCAGGGGATCTCGAAGAAAGAACAGCTGTTTTAGGAGTCAATCACCCTGAAATTTTGGACATTGAAGAAAGAATGAATTTCATTCGGTCACATATTGCTTACCATTAGACCAATGTAATATTTAAAGATAAATAAATAATTACATGGTCATTTTAGAATCAAAAGCCAATTGATGCAAATGAAATCTAGGAAAACTTCCATGGACTAAACTGGTATAATGGTACTAAACTTTTATAGCAACGTATAATGCTAAGAAGAATATGAAGTTTATATAGGTTAAAATGTTCAATTCTAGTATGGAATAGTTCATTTCCTGCTGCACCAATTTCATCATGGAATCCTTCATCCAACTTGCGACAGAGAAAAGTGAATGACATCCCTGCAGAATGTAAGATTTTATAAAACATGTGCGGTTAAATTTGTCAAATTGTTGAAGTAACAAATTTACCCAAATATTGATAAATTGAGAAAATAAAAGACAGAAACAATGGGTTAATTATATTTTGAAAAAAATCTTTTGTTTTTATCTTCGGAATATGTGAGTAATTAGTTTTTTGTGTGAGTTATCTCAGAATAATAGCACATCACAGTTATTTTCCTCTTACATTATTCGTAACACATATTTTAAATAATTGTTTCATTATAATATTTTGCATACATTATTAATTCTTTTTTTTATTAAAGAAGATTTTGTATCTACCGTTTCTATAGAATTTGTTTACACTGTATTGTTTCACACTGAAGATATTTATCATCTTTTTTTTATTAAAAATACAACAATTATTAATGAACTTCGATGGAACTCATATTGACTATAACTTCTCTGCTTATCAGTGTAAATCATTGCTAGTTGTATAAAATTTATAAATACAATGTAGAAATAGAATCGGAAATCATATATAATGTTTGTGCACAAATTGGAGGCTCTTGAAATGTGCGAATTAGAAGATTCCAATGAGGTGGTGAACTCTCCTGGTGGGCAAAGTAACCACCAGGGGTTCCAACCTCCACTAAAAGGTTTTTACCATGCCTTATGATGGCTGTTAAGCCTCAACAACAGTTCTCGTCATAATGCTGATACGACAAAGGTTTTTCAGATTACACCAAAAGGAGAAAAAAAGATTCGCCGAACTTTAATCTACAAAATGAAATGCATTCATTGCTGCTTATCGTATCGCGTTTCCAGCATAATACGAATATTTTTATCGAACGGAATCTATCCGGTATTTGAAAGTTTTACTTTGTAAATAAATCCCCTCTTTTTCATCCGCTTGCTTTATTGAGTATATTGAAACACAAAGAGCGATTAACACATCTGATGCTCAAAATATTGGTAACCAATTCCGCTCTGAGACGTCAGTTGCATTGAGTTTCCAGCTCAGAGGAAAGAGTAAGAGGTTTATTCACATTTATAAAAAGAAGATTAATAACAACGAATTCTGTTCACTTAAAATATTCTTAAGCGCATTATCATAGACAAATCTTTCACAGGCGTTGACATTTTGTTCTTCCATGAGTGCTACGAATTCTCATTTTGGCACATGAGAATTCTGTACTAGTAGTGTATAAGAAAAAAAAAAGGCACACGAGAGTAACTCAGGTACCAGAAAAACAAATATTTATTTTCGAACGATTTTTTTTCTGACTGTTTGAAACTGATATAAAACTGCAATTGTAAGCCTTTATATCAAATCTCAACTCTCTGACTCTTTACAGTTTATAATTTTCGTATTTACGAATATTACACCAGTTTAGCAGAGATAATTATTCTGAATAATTTCCTTCAAACTTAGATAAAATCTATAAATATTATTGTAAAATTGTATACCAAATTTCGTTCTCCTAGCTCAAAGAGCTTTTGAATTATCGTGCTCAAAAACAGACAATTTCAATAGGGTGACATCTCGCATGAGGCACAAAAAAGTGCGCTACGAGCCAGATGATTGTACTTCGAGTTACGTAATATGGCACTTTTTTTACTTCAGTTTGGTTTTAGCAACTTAATTATGCACGTCCAATTGATCCAACATTTTTAAACCATGGTGGTCAGATTAACCATACGACTTTCTATATCTAGGATTATTGTTATGTATTCATTTGTCCTGGTCAGTCTGTTCAATTATTCAATCGGTTTTTAATCACTTCCTGTTTTCAAACCCTTTGAAAATTTTGGCAACTTTCAACGATTCTGCAACTTTACCTACATTCTGATATGAGTCTTCATTAAGGAATGCTTTTGATTCTTCGTCCTTAAATGTTTTGTTATTCGAGAGCGTTTTTAATTCTCAATTTCATTACCAGAAATCAACAACAATTTCGGCATCAATGTGAAATAGTTTTCCAATAATTTTAACTATCCAGTTAATCCCTCTTCTAAAGTTCAAGATATTTCACTTCATTTTTTACTTTCTCGCATCCATGGAAAGTAATCGTCAAAAAATTCGTACCTGAAGTTTTGACGAATCTTGACGTTTCAGACCTGCCTTTCAGTTTGAAAAACATATTTTTAGAAAATGCCCATCTGTTCGTATGACAAAGATAACTCAAAAATGCTTCAGCTAAGACAGATGAATTTTGGTGAACAACGGCCTTTACACCAAATTTGTAGTTTTCCAACAGAATTTCAGCAAAAACCATTCAAAGAAAGTCTGTAGGTCCGGCAGCTCGAATATAAGTCAACACGATAAGTACATAATTAAAAGAATTAGAGAGCTAAAATTCAGTACATAGATTTAACAATTATAGTATAGGTATCTGACAAATTTTGAACCAGATTCTAGCAAGGGGCTAATTGTTGATTCTTACTTTCAGACACATGTAAATGCGATTATTCAAAAAAGGTATTATTACTTAAAAATGGCATGTGATTTGGGACTACAAGCCTAGTTTTGGGTGAAATTTCTGTTTCAAGTGGGTAAGAAAAACGTGTCTCAAACTCAATTTTCGGATATTATCAGCTGTATTCCAGGGATTTATCTTCAAAAATTTCACCAAGGATGACAATATAGATTCAGTAAAAGTGCTAAATTCATCAAATAATATTTTATAACAACGCCAAAGCTATGCAAAACATTTTTGGGATAAAAATATCTGAAATTCCGTTTCCCTTGTTTTACATTTTTTTTCTATATAACTAATAAACAGAAAAATCTTGTTCTTTGACTATAAGAACTACGATTATTAAAATCCCACAATTAGAGTGCTGATGAAAAAATGAAAACTGTTTTGGAAATCAGAGCAGAAATGTAATTTACTGTTAAAAATTAAGTATATAAACAAATTTTAGCAACCGTTTTCATGATTTTTGAATTTGCACAAGTAAAATGACAATTTTTATGTAATTTATGTATCGATCGTCTTATTTCTGAGCAATGATATTTTTGGAAATTCTCGAGAAAAAACGTCAAATTTTCAATTAATTAATTAAAAAAAAATCGCACCAAAGTTCATTTTTTTATCCCTAAAGTATGCAGATTTGAAGAGCATCAACACACACATTCATCTTTATTAGTTCCATAGATTAATCTTCTCAGACGAATAAAATCTAGCGACATCATACTGCTATTACAAAAGTTACAGCAATTTTTATGTGTCTTTCAACTTTATTGTAATTTCTTTACTTCCTACAGATATTAAACACAATCCTTTTTCAGTTGATTTTAACAATAGAAATTTCCACAATTAAACCTATACTAATAGTAAAAATGAATAAGTAGAAGTGTGCTGAAGCTTTGTTTGGCTAATTCTTTTGATAAAAAGTTACTAGATCATGAAATATATAAACATTGGGAAGATAATGTATACTCCAGGGCGATTTTTTAAAGACTTTAATTACATTTCTAAGTAATTAAAAACCAAGCCAAATTCTAATTCTTACCCGATTATGTCTATATTATATATTAAGTAATGTATCAGAAAATATTACAGCACAAAAATATTCAACATATATAATATTACGTAATTCCCTAGTAATTATTACATTTAATGCCGTGAAATTTATGCATAAGTTTTTAATAGATAATTTTTCATATTAACTAAGTTTTGAAAAATGTTATCCTTCACAATACATTATTCGTTTAGGCTGTGACTTTTTAGGAAAGTATTAAATCAGAAAATACGTTTTTAAATTTATGCAATTTCATATCTCTTAATGGATTCAAATGAAATTTGATAACCCTGTTTCTTACTATCTAGGAGGATGTACTGTCTGTAAAAACGCTTTTATTACCCTCTAAACAAATTAAAATGGACATTGAAACCATTTAGTTTTTTTCACCATAAGTTTTCAACCAATCGTACAAAAAAAAAAATGCTTTCAGCGATCTTAAAATTTAGAAAGAAAAAAAGGATTGCATTCTCAGGGATATAAATTTCCTTTTTTTACAAATATTTCTTCTATCAAATTTTGAAAATATGTTTTATAAAATAAATTGATTGAGCACATTTTATAATAGTATTCTTTTTTCCGTTGAAAAATCAAGCCCCTTTCTGTTTAATGACATCTATCGATCATTCGCTTTTGCCGATATTAAAATTAAATTACTTTCTTCCTACATTTTTCACGTTTGCTCTTGATATGTAGATTTTTATTATTATTTGAGCTGATTTAATTTGTTTTGTTTTTAAGGCCCAGGGGCTCGATTTGATCTTTTTGCGCCAAACATTTACTAGACATGGTTTTCGGGTTAAAATTTAAAGTATTCTTCAAAAATGATGCTATTGAAATCTGATGCAAAATTTGAATATCTTTTTAAAAGGCAAAAATATTTGAACAAAGGCTATTACCTAAAATGTCATTGAAATTCAAAATAGCAGCGCAGAAGTAGACTTGCAGTTGCGAACTAAAACTTTGGCATTCTCACAGAATATTCTCAATCGTTAAAACATAATTGCGTTTGTTGCAAAGTAGTACATGATCAGAATGCATAAGATATTTTCGGATTAAATAGGTGTAGTGTATTCTAAGTCTCGTAATAATGGCAACATTATTTCTGGTAAGCGTTTCACATTTGAAATCTTTGACAAATGACTGTATATGAAATAATTTATTCGTAGATAGCTTTTACGATATAGATTGAGAAAATTTATTTTGAATTATTTTTATTGCTTGTAATGCATCGGGTAATGGAATAAAACTTTCTTTCATCAGGCTTGAGCTTTTGCTGTCTTGTCAGCTTTTTAATTTCTACAAATACAACAGAATTTAACTGCAGAATTATTTTTGAAGGAATTATATATGTGTAGGCTATTTAGAATTAAGACATGACTTGCCAATGATACATTCTTAAGAGCTGTGATGCAACTTTTAGAATCAGTTTATGCAATAAATTTATAGAGGGATAACGTGTGCCATTTTCAGAAGACTAAGATGTATTGCATTAAGTTCGGAAGTAAAGACAGGACAGAATGGGCGAAGACTTTCGAATATTGTTATATTTCGTAAAACTGCTGCTAAGCCGACATAGTTACCACATTTTGAACTGAATTTGTTTCGTAATTAGTACTGATAAGCTCATGCAATAATTTTTCTTAAAAAATTGTTTGATTTAATTTCTCTCATATGTTGGTTTTTCTCTTTAATGCCAGCTAATGATTAGATCGAGGTTATTAAATGCTTGTAAATACAAATAGCAAAATCCGTAATAAGACAAAAATATTTTCATAATAAATAAACATATGGAGTTTTGTATTTATTATTTCTGTATTAAATATAGAAATGTCTTGAAATCCAGTTCATAAAGAATAAGCTTGCTTAATAAAATTATGCTTAATTCGTTTTAAGTATAAGAAAATATTCGATTTAATCAGTTGCCTAAAAACAGTGACCGTATGAAAATACAAGCAAAACTTCAAAAAGTAAAACGTTCCAAATTGCAGTCGCAGTTAAGCAGATGTTTAAGTAGAAATAACAGTAACACAATTAATAATGTTAAATAAGAAAAATAAAAATCATACAGCCTAACAGATAGTTAATTAATTAAAAAAGAGTTTTTCAATTTTGTTGTTCAAGTCCGCTACAAACACAATCAAAAACTGTTTTCAAAATTTACGATAACATTCAAAATGCTTACACTGTATCGTACTCCGTAGTAATTATTTAGATCAGGATAATCTAAACTCTGCAATTATTGCAGTTTTGTTTTCATATCATTTAAAAAAATTATTATTATCCTTGGATTTGAAAATTTAATGATCGACAAGCCATTGACGCTTTCATAAGTACTGAAGCAAATTTAAAATTTTTTCTTTCCCTCAACTCTTAAAAATTTGTCTCTTAAATAAATTCTTTCCAAGAAAAGCCAACCAAAAGATCTTATTAATTTGGACTAAAGGGCATTCACATATTTCTTGGAATTAAAAGGCAGCTTCCCATAAAAAATAGTCTTAGAATCGTACCCATGCTTTGAACGGATTGCAGTTAAAAATATTACTGCATATCATTAGAAAATCTCATTTCATATTACACACCAATCTTTCCTTTATCCATGGATAAATAATTTTAAAAATTGATTTAAAAACAAAAAGCTTAATTGCAAAGATGGTTAAGACTTCAACTGTATTGAATAGATTCGAAATTTGTAACAATCCTTATTGCTGATTTTGTAATCAGAATTATAACAATGATCATATTCTCTAACGTTATATGAAATATCTGATTCATGGAAAGATCTTATCGAACAAAATTAATATTAAACACAAATTAATATAGTCTGTAGAAATTTCTCGGCAAAAAATGATTTTTAATAAGCCCATAAATTGATTTTCTTTTATTATTGAAAAGCATTGATATATATTGATTTTGAATTTTTTGACATTAAAACGTAACATTTATTTTCAACTAAAAATTCCAATTAATAAATACTTTTTTAAATTAATAATTACTGAATTAATAATGAAACTAATAATTTATGAGAATAAATATTAGTGTCTTATGTATACTTTTTCAAAACTCTACTATAAACCAAAAATTCCATATTTTCTCATAAGTAGATTTTAAAAGGAGGAATTGGAGCAATTTTTACATATAAAAGCCAAACGCTGAAACAGAAATTGTTTTTATCTGAATTCTTAACGATATTAATTACGGACGTTACGTTAAAAGCCCTTAAAAATTGAATATAAAAGCTTAGCACTATATGTTTTCACTTTCTTTTTTTAAATATGTATATATAGAACAAAGAAACGCAGACAAAACTGCAAATATACCTAGTATATTAATATATTTGAAGAAGTTGTTGTTGTCGTGTCCGTGTTTTTCACGGAAATGGGGTGCGGTAGCTTCTGAGGGTAAAGACCCCTGAGCACCCAGAGGGCAAAATCCCCCCTTAAATCCCCCCCCCTTAAAGAGTTCATTAAAAAATTGGCCAAAAGCTTTTTTCAGAATCTTGATATGCATGGAAATGAAGCAATCTTAAATATAACTAAATACACTCCAGACCCTAAAATTAGAAGACCCCGCAATATTCTGCTATAACTACACCCAATTTAATAAATAACCCTGTAAAATTAATTTCTCATCTTTAATAAATCACAGCATATTCTCACTCCACGTTGTACTTTCTCATTACATCCTGACTGCTAACTGAGTCCTCTACTACCTTCCCTGTGAGTAGCTGCTCTCTGATTGGCTACACGAAGTAGCACTTTCGATCCGGTACCTGGACTGTTTTCAGAACTCTCGCTGAACTTTTTCATCTCTCAGATCCATCTACAACGAGACCACAGATGATCTCCTCTGATTGGCCCTCAGGAGTTGGCTCCAGTATCCTGACCTCACGATTGGACGACGCTTCCCCTGCACCTCCGACCACGATTGACCTGCAGTTCTCTTTCCTTGGCTTCTTATTCCCAAACATCAGATGACATCGAAGCTGGTCACGGCATGCACTGAAAGTCAAGCCACCATCTATTCTCTTCAGTAACGGAGATCAAGCCCCATACTTGTCGGGCTAGGTGCTCCGTAAAACACGTCGTTACCGTTACTGAAGAAGAATCAAGTGGAGTTATGCCGAAGTACTGCAGTGGAGAGAAGCCGAAGCTGAACGATCTAGTGTTCAACGAAGAAGACAAGTAACGTGTCGGAATTAATCAAGAAGACCTAGAGATATAGAGGTCTTGAACTGAGGAGTCCTGAACAAAGGACTGTTGTGTGGCCTATTCTGACGAAGTCTGTGTCGTAGTCCGTTGTGTCGTCGTCGGGAACGGAGCTGTCCCGAACTGCGAAGTAGTGAGTCGACAGTAAAGGCACGAAACGATAGAGGAATTGTTTCAGTCTGTTCTGGAGAGACCCAGGCGATGTAAAGTGAATCCCTTAAAGATTCCCTCTCCGGCTGAATCCTGTTTGGCCGCTCTGTGAGCTGTGGACATTGTCTCTACAGAATTTCTGCCTGTGGACTATTATCTGCAGTGTGTTGTCCTGTGTGTACGTCTCGGCTGTAAATAGTTATCCTGTACTAGTTGTGTTGTATATTGTGTTGTATGTATATGTGTTGTAAATATATTTGTCGTCTGTGTGCTGTCCTGTCCTTGTCCTGTAAATAAACGTCTGTGTTGTGTCTTCTACTAAAGGACTGATCATTCTGTGTGTTCATCATCTTTTACACCATACACAACCACTATATACAAGGCGTAAAACGAACCCGACGGATAAAATATAGGAAATCCGTAACAATATGGTTGCGTATATGAATGAATGTGTGTGTTAGTGCTCTACACTCCAAACCAAATGATCTAAAGATACCGCACTTGGTATGCACATATTTACTTTTAAGGATAAACAAGTATACCTAGACAGATTTTTTTTGAAACTTTAATTAATTAAAATTAAACTAATATTTGGAATTTTTCTGCGATAACTTCCGAAAATACAACAGCATAAAACTGTTTTGTAAAACCCCTTAAAAATGCATTTTTTTCATTGATACCAATGTTTCAACCAACAATTTCAGTTTTTGTTTTTAATGATTTTTTAAAAATATTATAACCATATTTTCCAACAGTTAATTTCTCACAAAATGAAAGTGGAATTTCACCTGTAAGAGCAAGTTGAGAGTGTACCAGTGATTGCCCTCACTTTGGTAAAAACTCAAACTGAATAATTAACTCTTATTGCAAAATAAACCGAGAAAAGTGTGAAGTTCAGCACGTGTTTAAATAGAAGCGTAATGTTATGGAAAAGATATAAAATGTGAAATTTTCCACATAATTCCATAACAGCTGATTGCCAATCAGATATATATATATATATATAATAGAATGAAAATAAACAATTGTAAGGTTTTTATATTAATATGTTACATAACTATCGAAGTTTAAATATATTTGGCTGAGAAGTTGTAAAGAGAGCAAGGAAAACAAAAATTTAATTGAAAATGTTAGAGCGCATTACTCCTGGCGAATCAGCAGGTCGCCAAAGACGGCTAATAAAAAAATAAATTTGGCAATATGGTATGCAATCTAGTGATTATTACTGTGGTTTTATGTCAATTTTTTTTAATCGATCATAAAGGAGACGTTCAAAACATACATTTTCTAATAATTTTTGTACTGTTGGCATGACAGTAATTAATTGGCAAAGATCGTCGCGAGATTCACTCTATGAATCGGTATTTTGCATAAAGCAGTCTCCAATGTCCAAGAAGGTTTTGACGGCCTTCACCAAGTTTTTGTAATTTTATTTGTAAGAAGTAAATATTAGCTCTATAAGACGGTGTAGGAGAAAGTTTCAGAGAGACAGTGCCCAATGATAATGTTTAATATGAAATGTGCTTTTATATATGGTGTTTCAAAAATGTGGAACATTTTTTCTCAAACCGTTCTGAATAGATATATAAAATTCCAAATGAAAAGATTCCACAAATAAAATACTCAAATGTATGAGAAAGCTTACAATTCTGCAAAAAGGAATAATAAAAAAAGTTGAAATATTTATTTATACAGCCACTCATTGAAAAAGTGTTAGTGAGTAAGATATTTTTCATGCACTCATCTTTAAAGACACAAATTCTCATACTTCCTTCGCGAAAATTTCCCGAGATATTAAAACACGAACTTATGGAATAAAAATGTTTATCCATATCTGCGACAGTCTTTTGAGCTGGGCAATTGGCATTGCAATTTTCATGGGTAATGATCACATCAAAAAATATTTTTTAATTAAATTAATATATAAAAATTGTACGTCTCATTTTCAGGAGCATTTTCCCGGGCAACCTACTTGTGCCACTCATAAAGAAAAGCATGTAAAGGCTTCCTAATGGAGCAGCAGCGTATACACAAAGAAGCGGAATTATACATTCAAATCCTCTACACGATTAAAGACGCTGTCACAGAAGATGATTTGGATTCCTACAAAGTGGCATGTGCTTTAGCTTATTACATAGCTACAACTGTGAATAGCGAAATACACAGCAAATATCAACAAAATGCTTATGAAAATTTAGGTAGTGTTAATTTAATATGCCTCGCTTGCAAATCGGCTGCAGTAAGAGTTCTTCAACATCTGCTCTCAAATGAAAATGAAGTATGCAGTTTACCGTTTTTCACCAAGAAGAGCAATATGTTGCCTGAAGAAGAAGACAACGAATGTCACAACACTATATATTATGCTATCCGCTCTAATAAGACGGAAATACCCCGACTTCTTCTCGAGAAATGGCTTGATGATTACTATAAAAGGAATACAGATACACTGGATGACCTCCTCTCCAAAGCACTCAAAGAATTGATGATAAGAAATGTTTATATAAGCGAAGATATGAAGACGTGCATAAAAAGTAAATTATTGAAACTGCGATTTTTCAACGAAGTTTCTTCTCAGAAGAAAAATTCTAGAAATATCAATGACACCGAAAACCTTAAAAGCCTCACGCTATTCCGAATAGATTTTGTTCTTGAAAATATTAAGTACCTCAGAGAAAAATACGAAAAACTGGAACCGAATGAGGAATTCTTACTTTATGCGAAATACATTGCAAAAAATATCTTTGCCCTAAAATCTAGCATAATATGCGCTAGCAAATTGCCATGGGAAGAAATCGAATTCTGTTTGGTCATCTTCATACGTTCTTGCCAAAATCATTTCCAAAAGAATCCAATGTACCACTTAGTGCTCAATAAAGAAAGATTATTAACGCATTTGAAAACATTTTCGCAAATTTTAATTAAAGTAAAAGACAGAATTAGACTGGTTATTAAGAGTAAAAAAGGAAAATTGTTTATTGATGAAGAAAATGGAATTGAAAATCTTGTAGATTTTAAGAAATTAAGTGAGGATTTCGCAGAAATCAGAGACTTATTCTCTCTAGAGGAAATTAGAAGTTGTATAGCTTTGGCATTGTCTGCTAATATAACCGAAAAATGTGACCAGTTAGTTATTATCAGGGCTCTTCAAATTATTGGAGAGCACTTGAAAAATTCAAGTGACACCCCGAAATTATCCAGCGATACATACGAAATGTTGCTTTTATTTTTACCTGGTAATCTAAAGGAAGTTATAACACAATTAAGAGATAGATTGTCACATGTAGATTCTCTTGCAGTAAGATCCGAAATTGAAATGAGAGATTTCTTTGGAACCATACAATCTGACATCATCCAAATGAATTTAGCAATTATTGATATTATTCACGTGAAAAAAGCTACAATCATGAGAAAATCACTGAATGAATTGAAATCATTTAAAGACATCAATTCTATAAAATTATTCATCGAAAAAAACCACATATTTGCAAAGTCAATGGAGACAGAGTTAAAAGAAGAGGAAAATTTAAATGTCAACAGCATCGAACAGTTTGAAAACTTGGCTTTGCAACTGGAAAGGGAAGCAAAAAATGAATTTAATTCCGCTAAGAAACTTTTTTTGCGAATCCTTAATATGGTTCGTAGCACTTGCGTTGAAAGTGTATCGAATGCAGAAAGGGAAGAAAAAAATGAATGTAATTCCGCAAAGAAACTTTTTTCACGAATCCTTAATATGGTTTGTAGCACTTGCGTTGAAAGAGTATCGAATGCAGAAAATTCATCAGAATGTTTGGAATCTAATATGCCCACTGACCCTGAAGAAATACGGCAGATATATAAAGATTTCACTTCGCTCAATAAAACATCTCTTTACACCCGCATGAATTCATTGAGGAAAGGGCATGACCATAATTTTAAGAATGTAGAAAAAATCCAAAAATTTCTAAATCATTTTTTATTTATTAATGAATTTAAAACAAGGGAATATTTTTTTAATAAAATCTATTATTACACAAATTCGTCAGAATTTCTAGAGTTACTTTTGTATATTCAGAAAAAAAAAGAAAATCACTCAATGAAAGAGGAAGATTTGAAAGAATGTGAAACTCTGATAACAAATTTCATACAGGAAATTGAATGCAAGGCAAATCGAATTGAAGAAATGTTTCTAAAAGTTCATTCTGTAATCCAGTGCGAAAAAATGAATGTAAAACAGGCGCAAAGCGATTTTCGAACCTTTATACGTTTATTAAAAGAGTTGTTTGAATTTGATGGTGAAGAAAACTCTAATTCTTTCGTAACGGTAGTAATCCAATTTCTAGAGAAATACGATCCGCTATTATTACTATCACATTCAAATAAATTCTCAAACGAAATAAAGATAATTTTCGAAGGAATTACTTCTGAACTCATGGAAAATAAGTTTGCTAGAGGGGAACGTTTGACAGAAGCTTTTAAAAATATACTTATTTTTCTAGAATTACGCTTCGGGAAAATTAAATGGATTAAAGAATTCAAACAAATGCTTGAGTGTACCAAACAACAGAATATTGTAAAATTCTTTAAAACAGTACCTGAGATAAGTGATCAATTGAAAAATATACTATCGCGCAATCTCTCTTTACTAGAAGATATTTTAAATAAATATAATGCAAATAAAATATTCTTTGAAAACTCCATGTGTTCACAAGAGAAATTAAAATTGTTATTCATGATTGAAATGTTAACATTAGATTCGATATCTATTTTAGAAAGTATACCGAATCGTTTAACTCATAATTCATTCTTTTTAGATAGCGACTATCCAATAATAAACGGTAGGAATTTACGTAATCATTTAGCGCATGGGAATGCTTTTGTTAGCATTGTTTTAGGGGATGGCTGCACAGATACGCTTCTAAACGCTGCAGAACTGAGAACAAATGATTTGTTGAAGCCACGAAGACAGATAGGTAAAAAAATAAAAAATCATCCACAAAGTTTAAAAATCTCTCTAGCCCAAGATTTATCAACTCTAAATGAACAGCGAAAACTTTTTAGTGCACTAGCTGAAGGTAAAATTGAAGAAGTGAAATACTGCCTTCATAAGGGTGCAGATATGTATGCGAGAGATCTACGCTCACAGACTGCTTTGCATTTTGCCGCCAAAGGGCCTTGCCTTAAAGTAATAAAGCATGCATTGAAATTCAATTTAGATATATCGGCAGTTGATATTAATCTTCAAACTCCGTTGCATATAGCTTCATTAAATGGAAACCTTGCTATCGTAGAATACTTCATCCAAGAACTGAAGGCATCAATAAATATAAGAGATATAAATGGAAGAACTCCTTTGCATCTTGCATCCAATAATGGGCACACCGATGTAGTACAATGTCTTATAAAACATCGAGCTGAAGTGATATCCAAAGATATCTTCGGGAATGCTGCACTTCATTATGCTGTCATTCAGAATCATACAAATATTGTCAGCATTCTTTTGGAAATGGTACCGGATGATGATGACAACAAAACTTTTTTGGGAGTTTCGGCTTTACATTTAGCAGCAGAGAAAGGACATGTAGATTTAGTTAGAACTTTATTGAAGAAAATGAACGTCAATAGTATATCTGAGATGCGTTTTGTTCCTTTGCATTATGCAGCGCAAGGTGGACATGCGGATATTGTGCAATTTTTAATCGCACATGATGCTGATATAAATGCAAAAAGCTCGAACGGAATGACGCCGCTCCATTTGGCTGCAAAAAGAGGTCACTATGTAGTAGTCGATGTACTACTAAGGAACGGAGCTGAGATAAATACGTCTGACGTAGATGGTTCGACACCTCTCTCTTTTCCTGTAACGGAAGGCTTTATAGACATATCAAAACTTCTAATAGAAAGCAATGCAGTTCTTGATAGAACTGAAAATTTTTTGAGCAATCCAATCAGTTTGGCTGCTAGATTCGGTCATTATGAACTTGTAAAAATGCTGCTTCCTAGATGTTATGCTGGTTCTAAGATTTCAGCTCTGCATTGGGCAGCGTATTTCGGCCATCTAAGTATCATCGAGTTGTTAATAAACGATGGAAATATTTTTGAGTGTGGTGATAATGGCTGTACTGCTTTACATTTAGCTGCACATGCAGGACATGCAGATGTAGTTAATTTCTTGATAACAAAAGGTTATGATGTAAATGCAAAATGCCAGGGGAATGTGCCTGATGAAATTACATGTTATGGGGAACAAAATATGAGATATATTGCTCGATTACTGATAGAAAATAGGGAGATAAATGACCTCTCGCAATTAATATCATTTCTAGAAATGGGTTCTGGTCAAACAGCTCTGCATCTTAGTTCCATTCAGATGCATAAAGATATTGTGCAGAATTTGCTGAAGAATCAAGCCAATATCTATATCAAAGACGATAGCGGGAAAACTCCATTAAGAATAATTATTTTATCGGGTATGGCAGATATTCTTATTTCAGAAAGAATACCAATTAATTTTGATGATTATGAAGATGACAGTCCTTTAGAATTAGGTGCAGCTAAAGGAGATCTCTTGTTTGTTAAATATAGCGTAGACAATAAATGTAATATTAATGCTAGAAGTAAGTCGTCGGACTTGTCAGCTCTGGATTTTGCAGTTTACAATGGCCAGGCAGAAATTGTCACTTATCTAATCGATTGCGGAGCGGACGTAAATGTCGTGTCTCGTGAAGGCACAACTGCTCTAAAATTAGCAGTTCAAAGAAACAGAAAGGACATTATGAGTATATTGATAAAAAATAATGCAGAAATTAGTTCAGAAAAAGAGAGAGAATATTTACTTTCTGCCGTCACAGATGGGCAAGAAGATATAGTGGAATATTTTTTAACAAGAAATCCCGCATGCGGTGATTCTGGTACGAAATGGTTTGAGTCTCCTCTACACCTAGCAATATTATTAGGTCATCTAAATATTGTAAAAATGCTGTTACAGTTACAAAAAAGAAAAGATATCAATGCCAGAAATGAAGTTTTTGACACACCACTCCAAACTGCAGCACTAAAAGGCTATTGTGAAATAGCTCGACTTTTGATGTCAAACGGCGCTGATCCAAATTTGGGAGATCCATATTTTCCACTTGAAGCTGCTGCTACAAATGGTGATTACGAAATGGTTGAGATTCTAATTAATAATGGAGCGAAAATTACTCAGCAAGACGGAAACGGCAATTCCGTGATTGAATTGGCAAGTTTAACTGAAAACATAAATGTAATGGAAAAATTTTTAGAACATTCGGAAATTGATATCAATTTAAAAGGCCGCAAAGATCACACATTGCTGCATCTTGCTGCAATCAATGGAAATTTACAAATAGTAAAATATTTGGTAGATAAAGGAGCAAGTCTTAATTGCAGAGATTCCACTGGTGCCAAACCTATACATTTAGCAGCACGGGAAGGACACCAAGATATTGTGAAATATTTTCTGAACGAAGGAATCGACATTGACGACAGAGATTCTTCAAGATTTTGGTCTTTATTGCACTACGCAGCGGCTGGGAATCAATCTGAAATGTGCGAAGTTCTCATTGAACATGGTCTGAATGTTAACATTGTTGATGGGAAAGGAGATACCCCTCTACACATAGCAGCGCGCTTAGGTAAAGCAGATGTTCTACATACTTTACTACATTATGGTGCGTATATACCTCCTTTTAAAGAAAAACATTCAAGTATTAAAATTATAGCTTCTTTGATATTTATTGATACTTTGTTTGACGCAGCACAGGAGGAAAATCTTCAGAAATTCGAGGCTCTACTGAATGAAGGATTAGGAATGTCAAAATTCGGTTATGCAAATATAAAAAACGCTCGAAACATGACTCTTCTCCACTGTCTGTCATGGAATGGGTTTGAAGAGTTCGTTGATCTTCTCTTAAAATACAATGCGGATCCAAATGCAAGAGGTGAAAGTGGATACACGCCTCTGCACTGCGCTGCCAACTGCTCTCATCCAAAGATAGTAAGATCTTTGTTACGCAGTGGAGCCATGTTTGATGCGGAATGCAATTCCAAGAAAACCCCAGTCAATTATGCTACAGATGCAGACATTATCGAACTTTTGGATCACTTGAAAGTAATGTTTTCAAAAATTGAAAATAAAGAACATTTCGTTTCGGATCATTTAATTGATGCAGTTGACGTGGACACCGCAAAAACTCTAATGAGAGCTAAAAATTCAGACGGTAAAACTTTAACTGCTTTCGCAGTTATAAAAGAACATCCGGAGGTTGATTTGTTGAAATCGTTATTTCAGCCTGGCATCAATAATCAAATTCGGATAGCTAATATTCTTTTCGAGGAAGGACGCTTAGAAGAATCTTTACAGCAATATAAAATAATTCTGCAGAGAAGAATCGATCTTTTTGGAGAGGAAGATCCAGGGGCTCTTGATATCCAAGAACATATGTGCAAAATTTTGACTGATGAGAAAAAATATAACGAAGCTGAAAATTTGATAGAAAAAGTTTATAAAATTCGAAGAAAGATTCTAAGTGACTGCAGTAAAGAAACGTTTGCAGCTATGAAATTAATGGCAATGATTCTTGAGCGTAAGGGAAGAAAAGGGGAAGCAATTAGCATGTATGAAAATATCTTGGAAAAACAAATAAACATGCTGGGTCCTGACCATACAGAAACAATAGCATCAGGAATTCACATCATCCAATTAATGTGTGAAGGAGAAACCGAAGGCAGAACGTATGTAGAAGCTTTAAACGCCAGCTTAGTAATTTTAGAAAAGCTTAATAATTCCCATATGGCTGAATCTTATAGCTCGCATTTAAAAATACAAGTTGCCAGACTATTGCGCAATTTAGGAAAACCTGATATGGCTCTCGACATATATGAAGAAATTTTTGAAATTCAGAAAGAAAGGCATGGGGAATACGATCCTGAAACGTCAGATACATTGTTCCAAATAGCTGAGACTCTTTTCCTCATAGGTGAAAAAGAACGTTCTTTGAATGCTTTCAGAAAGACATACGAAATTCGACTCCGAATTCTTGGGCCAAATAACAAAGAAACTTTTAATTCTCGACTTTACATAGCCCACCTTTTGTTCTCGCAAAGGATATTTGACAAAGCATTTGAAATTTACTCAGGGGATCTTGAAGCAAGAACAGCTATTTTAGGAGTCAATCACCCTGAAATTTTAGACACTGAAGAAAGAATGAGTTTCATTTGGTCCCATATTGCTTATCATTAGAAGACCAATCAAGTATTTAAAGATAAATAAATAATTACCCGATCGTTTTAAAATCAAATTTTTAAATATTCAATTACAAAGTTTATATAGTTTAAAATATTAAATTCTAGTATGGAATAGTGCCTTTCTTACTGCCCCCAATTTCCTTATGGAATCCTTTATCCAGCTTGAGCGAAAGAAAAGCAAATGAAAACAATTTGCATCGATTTAATAAAACATGCGTAGTTATATTTGTCAAATTGTTGTAGCTTCAAGTTTACCAAATGTTACTAAATTGTGAAAATAAAATGCAGAAACAATGGGTTATCATATTTGTAATTTCTTTTGCTTATTCTTTGGAATATGTGCAAAGTTTGTGTGTGTGTGTGTGTGTGTGTGTTTGTGTGTGTGTGTGTGTGTGTGTGTGTGTTTGTGTGTGTGTGTGTGTGTGTGTGTGTGTGTTATCTCAAAAGAATTGTACATCGCAATTACTTTCCTCTTATAATATTCGTAGTATATGCTTTAAATACGAAATTCAGCTCCGAATTCTTGGAAAAAACAAAAAGGAAACTTTGAATTCTCGACTTTGCATAGCCCGTAGCATATTTTTTAAAAAATTGTTTCATCATAATGTATTGCATAGATTATTAAATTTTTATTAAAGATTTTTTAATTTTATTATTAACTTTTTTTAGATAGATTTTTTAAT